>CAUYUJ010019893.1:62500-95988 GCA_963575745.1 Prorocentrum cordatum | reverse complement strand
CTTGCCGGGCCGTCTCGGGCGGCACCCAGACTACATGTCGGCCCCGTCTAGGGCGGCCCGAAAGCGCGCCCACCGCGCCCCGGCATCGCCCCCGACGGAAGAAGAAGGCAGCCCCCGTCAGATGCTACCCCGTGGCCCCGCAGGCGGAGGGCGCAGGGGGTGGGTGCGCGGGGTATGGCGGGGGCGGGGGGGGGGAGAGGGGCCGCCGTTGGCGCGGCGCTGGGCAGCCCCGCGGTTGCCCGCGCGCGCCCCGCGATTGTCTGGCGTCGGAAGGGAACCCGAGACTGGCCTTTAGGAGCACCGCGGGTTCCCCATGTTTACATCGGAGAGCCAGCTGCAGACTTTGGAAATTGTCTTCATCGGGGGCTTACACCAATATATCTCTGCAAGCTCTGGGCCGCGTCGGGGCCGCGCTGGGCAGCCCGACGCGGCCGCCCACCGCGCCCCCGCCCCGCGGGGCTCCGAAAGCCCCCCCCCCCCACCCACCCACCCCCCGCACACACACACACACACACTACACACACACACACACACGACACCACACACACAACACACACACACCACACACACCACACACACACAACACACACACACACACACACACACACACACACGCACACACGCACACACGCACACACACACACACACACACACACACACACACACACACACGCACACACACTCTCACACACACACGCCGCAACCCAAGCCCAGCCGATCGCAACTGCGGGTTGCACGACCTGCGCCCTGCTGCCCCTCGGGTTTATCTCCGCGCCTTGTCGCGTCATTCCGCGGCGGCCCGAGGGGGCGCCGCAAGGGCCAGAGGCGGCAGCTCGCGCCATCGAATAGCAACCCGAGGGCTCCGACAACGGGTGCAACTTCTGCTTTCACTTGATGGCGCGCGGGCGGCGCCGCAATGACGCGCCGACAATGCCCGCGCCGCTCAGCGGCGCAACGTGCCAGCGCCGTTTGTCGGCACGGGCGGAGGTGCATCCCACGCTGGTCCAAGGGGGAACCAGCCATGCCCAGGCGGTCACGCCCGCCCGACAACTCAATCATGGGGCGAAGCGCCCGCTCAGCTGATCCGCGGGGGCCGCACCGCGCTCTTCGCTATGTGCATGTTGGGCGGGGGGGGGGGAAGGGCGCAGGGGGGATGGGGCGCGCGCGAGGGCGCCCAGGGGGGGGGGGGGGGGGCGGGGGCGCGGGGCGCGTAGCGCGCCGAAGAGCAGGATGGCGGCGCACCCATGCCCGCCGAAGGGCAACGCCCCCTGCCCGTTCAATGGCGCACGATGGCGCGCGGGCCACGGTCGCGAGAAAAATCACAGCTGTGAGTCTCTGCAGCGTAACGCGACAGTCAGCACCCGCAGCTGGCAAAAAAAAAAAAAAAAAAAAAAAAAAAAAAAAAACGATGTGCGCCCGCACCTGTCCGAACCCGCGGAGCGGCATGCCCGCGCCCACGGGGCTATCGCGGGGGGGGGGGGGGGGGGGAATCGCGCAGCGCTCTGCGATCGGAAGGAAGTGGGCAGGCGACCCTGGGCCGCAGCGCGGCTATGCCATCACGCCGAAGCGCGGATCGAATTTGGCTCCTGCAGGAAGAAGTACGGCGCCAGCGCAACTGTTAAATTAAGCGCACTCACCCTTCAGGCCCGCGATATGAGAACGCATGTTCAAGCGCTGGGCGCGCGCAAATTTCCCATGTGCGCGCGCCCTCGATTTGGCAGGGCGAACGGCGCCCGCGTCGGCGATGCGATGTAAACCCAGCGTTCTACAAGGGCCGACGCGCCAGCGCCAATGATTTGCATATGGGCGATGTGACAATCATGCCCCCGTGTGTTCCAGTGCACCCCTCACGCGCCTCTGGGCACCGCATGGATCCCCGCCGAAGGCCCTTTTGGCGGCGCCCCCCCCCCCCCCCATGCACGTCGGCGCGCCCGGCGCGCCCTTCGCGGCCCCCGGCGGTGGAGCTCGGATCGGGGGCCCCATGCCTGGCGGCGGCGTTTCGCAAGCACTCCCGCGCCCCCCCCCCCCCCCCCTTCCCGCGCATGTCGGCACGCCCTTCCCCATTTCGTTGCCCCACAGGGGGAGGGGGGGGGGCGCCGAAAACCGCAGCTGCGGCGTTCGCATGCCCCCCCTCCCCCCCTACCCCCGTAGTATATCATCGCACATTTCGCGGGGCTCCACCGATGGCCTTAGTGGCGGCGTTCGCATGCACCCCCCACCCCCCCTCAGGCATGTCTGTGCAATCCTCGCAAGCTTCGTGGCCCCACAGGGGGCTCCACCGAAGGCCGCAGTGGCGGCGCTCGCGTGCCCTCCCACCCGCCCCACCCCCCACCCCACCCCCGCACCTCCTGTATTTCGGCATGCTCCACCGCGCGTTCCGCGGCCCCATCGGAGGCACCACCGCAGGCAGTGGCGGCATTCGCATGCGTCCCGCATGCGTGCGCTTCGTGGCCCCATAGGGCGCCCCACCCTAGTGGCGGTGTTCGCATGCGCCCATCCCATGCACTTCGGAACGCCAACGCACGCTTCGTGGACCCACATGAAGCCCAACCGAAGGCTGTACTTGCGGCGTTCGCACGCGCCCCCCCCCCCCCCCCCCCCCCCACCCCCACCCACCCACCCACGCGCATTCGGCCACCACTCACACCCCTTCGTGGCGCCATAGGGAACCCCACCGAAAGCCCCAGCTGCGTTCGCACAAACCACCCATCCCCCCCCCCACCCCCACCACCCCCCTCCACCATGTATAGGCACACCCTCACACATGCTCGTTGCCCCATAGAGAGCTACCGAATATCCCTGGCTGTGTTCGCACGCCCCCTCCCCCCCCCCCGTCCCCCCCCCCCCCCCCCCCCATGCATTCCCCGAAAGCACTCGCACTTTTCGCGCCCCACGGACAACCCCAGCGGCCGCGTTCGCACCCCCCACTCCCCACCCACGCAAAACAGAACACCCCATGCACGTCTCGCGGCCCCATAGGGGAGCTCCACCGAATACCTAAGTGGCTGTGTTCGCACGCGCACCCCTCATTTATTTCGGCGCGCCCCTCGCACGCTTCGCGGCCCCATTTGGAGCTCCATTGAAAGCCTCAGTGGCGGCGTTCGCTCGCGAGCACCCCCCCCCCCCCCCCCCCCACCCACCCACGTTTCGGCGCGCCCATGAAGTTTCGTGGCGCCATATACAGTTCCACCGAAAGTCTCTTTGGCGGCGTGGGCGTGCGCATGTTTATCAAGCCTGCAACAGACCTCACGCGCTTCCTGGCCCCACAAGGAACTCCACCGAATGCCTCCGAGGCGCAGTGTTTGCATGCGCACTCGAATGCTGTCGGCGCACGCCCCGCATGTTTCGCGGCCCCATAGGGAGCTCCATCGAAGGCCCCGATGGCACGCGCGACCTGCCGATGTCGGCACGCCCCTCGCACGCTTTGTGGCCCAATAGGGAACTCCACCAAAGGCCTAGTGGCGGCGTTCGCACGCGCCCACCCCATGCATTTCGGCGCACCCCTCGCGCGATTCGCGGCCGCATAAGGGTCCCACCGAAGGATGTCAGCGGCGGTGTTCGCATGCCCCCTCCCCCCTCCCCCCCCCATGCATTTCGGCGCGCCCGCGACGCGTTCCGTTGTTCCTCAGGAGGCTCCACCGAAAGCTTCAGGCTGTGTTTGCATGAGCCCCCCCCCCCCCCCTTACGCAGCCCCGCGCGCCCCGTGCACGTCTCGCGCCTCCGCAGGGAACTCCTTGCATGCACCATCGGATGTGTTCGCATGCGCCCCGTCAGCATATTTCCGGCGAGCCCTTCGCGCGTCTCTGGGCCTCATGGGGGGGCAGCACCGCATGCCCCAATGGCAGTGTGCACGCGTCACCGTCGCCCCTGCTGGAGCGCGCCTCAAACGCTTCGTGGCCCCATTGGGAGCTCAGCCGACAAGCCTCAGTAGCCAGTAGCGGCGTTCGTTCGCATGCGACCCCCCCCCCCCCCCCTCCACCCACCCACCCACCCACCCACCCACCCACCCACCCACCCACCCATCCCACCCACCCACCCACCCACCCACCCACCACACACACACACACACACACACACACACACACACACACACACACACACACATTCACACACACACCACCCCACGCCCATGCGCACGCGCCCTCCTCGCTGTACTTGGCCCCATAGGGAGCTCAGCCGAAGGCCCCAATGGGTTCGCACCCGCCCCACTCGGCCCAGTTCGGCACAGCCATCACGCACTTCGGGGCCCTATGCGGAGGCCCGTCGAACGTCCCAGCAGTAGCACCCGTCGCTCGCGCCTCGCACAACCAATTTCGGCACGCCCCATGCACGCTTCGCAGCCCAATGCGGACTTTCACTGAAGGTCCTTCGGCGCAGTCCGCATGCATCTCGCCCCCCTGTTTCCCGCGGCAACCGCCCCGCGCTTCTCGGCACCAAATGGAATTTCACCAAAGGACACAGGAACACAGTGCGCACGCGCTCCCCGCGCGCACATCGCCACACCCATCACGCGCTTCGGGGCCCTATGGAAAGAATCACGGAAAGCCTTATGCGCTGCATTTCCCACGCGCCCCACCTCCCCCAGCAGCCCACATTTGGTTCCCGCCGCATGCTGGCGGACCCTTTCCATGTTCACAAGTCTCACGCGCTTCGCGGCCCCATGGCGCGTTCCCCCGTGCCAACCGCCTGCCCCGCGGTGCCCCCAACAGCGCGGCTATGGGTCCGTCGCCAGGGTCGCCTTTTCAATGCGTGTTCATGATGTCCGAAGAATGATTCGGCATTTAAAGTTTAATGCCCTAGGGATGTCTTGCGAATGTATACATGGTGCCCCAAACAATGTCTGGATTATGTCACTTGCGTTTCAAACAAATCGTTATTGCAAATGTATTAACTCAGCATGACATCAATGATTGAATAGTGCTGTCGCACATGCATGCCCGTAATATACGTAAGCATAATGGTACTGTTCCCGTAACGTTGTGGGTCACATGAGGATGGTTGCATGATAATCCCTCAAATGGTGGATACGTTGGTGTTTGACTATGTCCCCATTGTGCTGTAACAAGTATTCCACAATGTTCGAAAACATCGGCGATGCTCAAAATCATATTTCGGCGTTGTGTCCTCGCTGTGGAATCACAACGCCCCGTGTCTCACCCCCCCCGCCCCCCCCCCCCACCCCCCCCCCCCCCTCCCCCATCCCGGTTCCTGCCGCCCCATCCCTAGCACGAACATGTCGTAATGTGGCCGTATCGTATTAAAACGACCGTGCAGTACATATCATCGTGTCAAGCGCACGCGTGTAAAACATATTGCGACTGCGTGTGAAAAAGGAATCGCATCTATGGACGTGTGAAGAGGCGGCATGGGACGGGAGGCTGTTCAGCAACATCGCTGATGCGCCCTGGATTTTGCCTTGTCCTCCTCCTGTTCCTCCTGCTGCTCTTCCTCCTCCTCCTCCTCGCCCCCCTCCTCCTCCCCCTCTCCCTTCCTCCTCCCCCCCCTCCTCCGCCTGGAGAGGGCGAGGTGGAGGTGGGGGGTTTGCAGGTTTGCCCAGAGCATGCTCAATGATCATCTCGGCCGCCGTGAGCCCGCACATGGTGGCGGACATCACGTCTGACCTCCTGCGGGAGGTACTGACTGGCGGCATCGGCCGCCACCTCAGCGGTGCGCCATTTGTCGTAAGCTGGGTCGCACTTCTCGGCGAGCATGTCGAGCTCGCTCGAACGCTTGCTGCACTCGCCCGAAAGGCGCTTGAAATCAAAAAACAAGTAGTCAACCTCCTGCCAACGACGGACGAGCGCGGCGCTGACCCGCACACAATCACCGTTGTTGTCGACGACGTCGAGCCCATCATCGTCGGGCACGAGCTGTATCCTCGACCCTGACTGCTGCTCGGGGCCCCGCGACTGACCGCGAGGCTCGCGACCAGGGCTGCGCGAACGGTCGCCAGCAGGGCGAGGCGCCACCGCTGGCCCCACTTGGAAATCGCAGCCGCCATGCGGGGCGTGCGCCCTCGCTGGCCCCTCGGCGATGCCAGCTCCGCGGAGTGGCGGGGTGGTGGGCGCGCCGCGGCGCGGTGGAGTGACGGGCGCGCCTTGGCGCGGCAGCGCGCTCGGCGCACGCGGTGGGGCGTGGAACAACGGCGCACTCGGCGCAAGCGGCTTAAGCGGCGGCGCCGCCTTCGCCCGCGGACGCCAGGCTGGCGGGAGGGCGGGCGACAGCGCACTCGGCGCACTCGGCGCACGCTGAGCACGATCGCACTTTGGCGGCGGCACCACAACGGGCTGCTGCGCCCGCGTGCGGGGCCGCCGCGACGGCCGCGGCGGGGGCGGCAGCTGGAAGGCGTGGGCCGACGCGGCCACGAGGTGGGGAGAGGAGGGGGGGCGGGGGAGGAGGGGGGAGGCTGGTGCAATCTATGCGGTGCCATCCACTTCGACTGTCTTGAAGCTGTCCTCTCCACTGCTCGTGCAAACATCCCACCCTCCCACCCGCAACTTGGTCGCAAGACATCTTCATACAAGACCGTGGCGGCAGGTACTGCGTGGCACTTGGCCACGACACCGATGCCGACGACGACAGCGACATCGACGACGACGGCGCCGCCGACAGCGACTGCGACGACACCGACGACGTCTCCAATGTTTTCGACGACGACAACGACGACGACGACACCGACGACGACGACAACGACGCCGACGACGACGACGAAGACGACGACGACGTCGCCAACGGAGACGACGACGAGGGAGGAGAAAAAACGACGACGGCGACAACGACGACAACGACGATGGAGGAGGGAAGACGGCGACGACGCCAACGACGAAGAAGGAGGAAGGACGGCGACGCCGACGACGACAACGACGAGGGAGGAGGGAAGACGACGACGATGACAACGACGACGAAGACGACGACGACGGCGACGAAATAGGAGGGACGACGACGAGACGCCGACGACGGACGACGACGACGAGGGAGGAGGATAACGACGAGGGAGGAGTGAAGAAACGACGACGACGACGACGACGACGACGACGACGGCGACGAAATAGGAGGGACAACGACGAGACGCCGACGAAGACAACGAGGGAGGAGGACGACCACGGCGACAACGACGACGGAAACGACGACGACGCCAAAGACGACGAGGAAAGACAGAAGACGACGACGGCGACGACGACGACGACGACGACGAGGGAGGAGGGAGGACGACGACGACGACGACGACGCAAGAGCGCGCGCGCACAATTTTGTTGTAAACCCGTGTTGCGAAACCTTGTGTTTTTGTAAGTTTTTTGGACGCACGATTTCGAAATTCTTCCGAAACCGAAGGTTTTTGAAGGATTTCGGCATACGCCCGCGGCGACGCGCGCGCCTGCACTTCGCACCATTTTTTGCAGAGGATTCTCGCGACGGCACACGCGCAAGAGCGTTCGACAGATTTCGACATGCGCGCGCGAAGCCCGTTTGGTAGCATTTTGTGAAAATCTTGGAAAACCTATGGTTTTTCTTAAGATTTCGCAAGAGCTCGCGCGTAAGTTTGTTTTTGAATCAGCGTTGCGGAACCATGTGTTTTTTACATGTTTTTTTTTTTTTTTTTTTTTTGAAATTTAATTTTGAAATCTCTCCGGAACCGAAGGTTTTTGAAGGATTTCGGCATGCGCGCACCGCGACGCGCGCGCGTGCACTTCGTCGCATTTGTTGCAAGGGATTCGTGACAAAGTGCTGTGTTAGAACAAAACATGTCACCGCATAGATTGTTTTACAAGGGAACCGCAGGGGGGGGAACCCGGCTTGGCTGGGATGGTATGAATTCATATTTAGGATGGACATGCGGTCAGAATCATATGTACTTTACAGCACGCGCGGGGGAACCGATAAGTCCAGGGGGGTGGGGGGGGGGGTAGAATCTATTAGTCTTTTAGAAAGGAGAATCTGCGGCGCAGTAAAGGTGGTGTAGTATTTGTGGTGCCAGAGACGTCGAGAACTGCATGCATCCCATGCAATCTATGTGCCGAGTCGAAAAAAAGCGCGGGAAGGTGCAACGCAAAGAAATGCTGTGCAATTCGATGCCATGCATTGCAGCGCCTCAACAAACGACGCAAGGCAACTTAGAACACTGATAAGCAACGCACTGCAATGCTAAGCATAGCAACGCAGTGCAAGAACACGAGGAGCAGCGCAATACATTGAAATGATTTGCAGCCCGACGCAATACAACGCAAAGCAATGCAAGTGGCGCCTGGCGGCGGCGACGGGCAGTGACGGGCGACCACCAGGGGCCCATCATGGGTTCAGTAGCTGTCACTGGGACTGGTCGTATGTCGCCGTTCTCGGCGCGCGAAGCGCCCAGTATTTCAAACGATAGTTCCCCCGCCCAAATGCGGCCCAAACGCGATTGCTGTTCAGGAGATGTTGCCACGCAGTTGTGAACTTATGAGCTGTTGAGGTGTTCCCGCCAGCGAGCACGGAGTGATTATATGCGAGTAAATGAGCAATCGACTCATGCGTTATGGACGGCTCACCCTGGATGTGAAACTCACGATAAGATGTGTGCCTTGGGTGCCAAAGAAGGGGCTGCTAATACAACATTACACGATGCATCGACGCCTTCCGCCTCCCGCGCCGCGCGCGGGAATCAACCCAGACGGGGGGGGGGAGGTGACAATGGGCCGATGGCAGGGGGTAACACGAATCACATTTACCTTGTCAGTATCAAAGCACAGAAAGCAACAGTGACAGCACACGCGCGCACTATGCTGGAGGCCTCCTCAGCCTCGCAATGCACGCATCGATATCGGCAGTCTCGCTCTCAGTCCACACATCGCGCCCTCTGGCGTCTTGGACGATGCGAACGCTACCTTCAGGGTGCGGGGTATCATCGAACGCGGCGCAAACGACGTGCCGATAACATGATGCTTCCTCTGGGCCACGGAAACCTCCAAGCGCAAACCCCGCAGGGGAATACATTCACCACATACGGTGCACTTCGACCGCTTAGAGGGGGCGCGCTGCGCGTCAAGCACGCCCAGGCGCAACTGGACAACCGAACCACCCGAGGAACTTGCTGGAGGGGCGGCAGGAGGCGCGGGGGGAGGTGGCAACGGAGGCCCTGGCGCCGCTGCCTCGCGGGGGGGACATTCGCCCTCGCTGCCCCCAGGCCCGATGGGAGGGGTAGGGGCAGCGCTGTGGCCCCCCTCGTCCCCGCACGCAGAGGGCGACCCGAACAACTCCCAAGCGACTTCATCGAAAAAAAAGTCCTCGTCGGACGACGGCTGAGGACGTGGGGCATGATCCGATCCATCACCTGGCTCGGAAGAACTAGCCTCTGCCGCCCAGTATAGAGCCCTCGCTGCCAGCCGTTCCCTCTTGAATTTCCTAGGGTCCCAGATGTTTAAAATCGTGCAATCACGAAGGTGAGCTTCGAAGCGAGACGGCCTGAAAACACCGACGCGCTCGCGCCTCAAGCTCACATCCCAGAAAACAACTTCCCAGTACATCGACTGGTCGAAACGCACCTGCAACTGGAAAGGAGCACGGTTGCCTAACTGAGCAAGCACGGGAAGACGGCGACCTTCCAGTTGCAGCTTATCCTCGAGACGAGCTCCGTCCAGAGCGGCGCAATCCAGCCGACGATCGCCATCGCCCTCCCCGCGAGGGCGGGGGAGGGCTAGACATCATGGACGCGGGCGAGGGCTCGGTATGAGAGAGGAGGCGATGGTTTGGCATGGGAGGCAAGGGCGCGGGGAAGGAATGACGCAATCAAGGGGGATGACAATGGAGGGGCGAAGGAGGGATAGCGGAGAGCTGAGGAAGGAGGGCGGAAGATAAGGATGGAGTCGGGCGGGGGGCGAGGTGATGAGGGCGAGGGGGTTAGCGTCGAAGCTCGCGCATGCGTGTCCACCTACTCGGTGCTCGCCCCCGCTCGCCCCTGCACCCCGCTGCGGGAGAGCGGGGCACCAATGCTCGGGCTCTTGCACAGGGAGAGGGCGCGAGAAGCCAATATGAGGGCGAGTGTGAGGATCGATGCGATGGCGGTGGATCCCGAGGCACTCCCGCGGTTTTCTTTCGGGGCCCGGCATGCACTAGTGATTTGAGCTGCGTTGCTGGGTGGGGGGGCCGCTGGCATTGGGGGCGGGGCGACTGGGATGCAATGCAAGAGTTAATCATACAAAGACCTGTCAGCATGCCCCATCCAGGCCCCCTCCCGACGAGCAAATCGTTGCCCGAGTGCCCCGATGCTGTGCTAGCTAATCGCTGGTGAGGCTGACGCACATCACACGCGTGCGCTTGTCTCTCCGCCCCCCCCCCCCCCCCCCGCACCCCTACTCCTGAAACGCCCTACCCCGCCGCTCCTCCCATCATCATTAGCCCTGCATCACTCATTCACTCATCGGTTGCTTGCTATGCTGATTGCCCCGATCATGCAACCCCCGCCTGTCCTGAACAAGTCGGCCCCAACTAAGCCTGTACGGCTTGAGCTTCTGGAACACCGCGTGGGCGAGGAAGAAGCCCAGCGTGTCCCTGAGCTGGTTCGGGATGTCTGAGCGGAGAGCCCTGCCGATGAACATGGCGACGACTTCGCCGCGATCGAAGGATGCATCGTCACCCGCCTCGTGCTGGAATGCTTTAGATGCCTTCTCTATGTTCTCCCGTATGCGCTCGGAGTTCCCACCGAACGGGTTGCACAGACAGCGATTAGCAGCCCTGCATAGATAAGTCGCCAGTGGGGGAGGCGTTGCTCCTGCAACCTCTGGCACGACGCTGTCCTGCACCACCCTGCACGATGCGTCGTGCGTAGCGTCGATAAGGCCAAGCGTAAGAGACACGTCATGGTTGCCGCCGCGTGCTCTCAAAGAGGCAATCTGCCCCGCCATCATCCTACACTGCGGGAACCTCGCAGACATCATGTACAAGCGTCGCCCAAGCATGGCGTTCCAATCTTCAGCGCCCCCACCATCGTGATCACGGCGGAGGTGGTGAGGATATATGCCTTCGAGTGCCGCCAGGGGGCCAGTCGGCGAGGTCTCCCGCGAAGCATTTCTCGGCGGCATCGGCCTCGGATGATGCCGGCGCGGAAGCTCGACACCTCCGAAGCGCCTGCCGTGCTTCTCGACCTCTCGCGACGAGCTGATCTGGGCCGAGGAGTGCCAGCTGCATATCCGACGACTGGCGAGCCTCAAGCGCGGGGGCGGCGCGCGGCCGCGCACCGCCGCCACCGCCGAGTGGCCCCATGTTCCCTGCGTCCCGTGCATCGTTGGCTTTCACTGCCAACTCCTTGTATTTCTGGAGGCCCTCTTCATCGAGCTCCGCGTACCTCCCGGACAACTCCCATGACTGACGGGCGAGCCGCCCCCTGCAGCCCCGCCGTCTGTTCGCCGCGAAAGGCATCCCAGGACGATAGCTTGCGAGACTTCGGCGTCGGCTCGCCCTGGCCCTGGTGGCCCTGGTCGTCGTCGCCGCCCCCGCTGGCGGCGCGTCAACGCTCGGCTCTGGCAGTCGATTTATGTCCCCACCAGCCCCTGGCCGCAGCCTCCAACTGCTCATTGATCCAATATGTGTTCAGGCCATACATATCAACAACTCGTCGTTGCACGGACCTCCCCACCTGGAAACGCCTGTTTCTTTTCTGATGGCGGTATTCGATTTGAACTGTCTCGTCTGCCATGAGAAGCGCAGTGCTCCTCAGGTCGGCCTGGGCACTGGGCGAAAGCAACTGCTTATCGTGGAAAATAACAAACTGCATAGACCATGCATCCATCCCTTTACCGCACTCGGCATCTCTCACCACCTCTGTTGCGAGCTCAGGGTTGCTGATGATCCCGAACGTCTTGTACGGATAATTGCAATGATCGGTGCGCAGCTCGCGCATGATGCAGAGGCCGCGCGACAGCATCATAAACACCTTGGCCTGCCACTCCTTAGTCATGTGCGTTGCTGGAATAGTTTGCCACGCATCTGAATCTGACATCAGCCTCCACGTCTCGTCGATGAACGTACTCTCCACGACGCCGTCGCACGCCAAAGGTAGCCGAAGGTCCCGCTTCGGAAAGGCGCCCAAGTCGACGCCGCTTGTTGAACCCTCCTGGCGAGCAGCGTTGGACTCGATATCCCTTTGCTTCTTCCCCCATCTATCTCCAGCAATGTACAACAGTTTCTCCATGACGTTGATGTGCGGGACAAGGGTTATGAACAAGGTAGCGCTATCGGCAAGCACGCTGCCAGAATCAATCCATTCGCAGACTGACCGTCGAAATCTGTGTTGCTCTCTCCTTTTTCCTCTCCGGAGTAGACGTCGTCCTTTTTTCTCCTCATGGTCTGGCATCTTGACGTCGGGCTCAATGCCGCCGTCGATGCCCTCGGCTCTCTCACAATCACCCTCCTCTCCAGGGGCGTCCTCGAGAGGTAATGGCAATGGCCGATCGCCATCGTCGGCGGCGTCGCCCACGGCAGGCGGCCCGCGGCAAGCGCGCCTGGGAATGCTGCAAAGCGTTTCCGCATAATCCCGATACGCGGTGGAGAACACGCCAAAAACCAATTCCATGATGCAGGTCCATTGGGCGGCAGCTTCGCAATGAGTCCAGCTGCGGCTGGGAAATGATCCAGGGCCGTTCCAGACTAATGCTCGGGTCCCTCTGGTAACAGGCTGCTTGGTGATGGCATCGTCGCTCTCGCCCCCAGTCGAGTGCACGATTACCTGCCCTTTGCAATATTCCCATGGCCCGTTGAACAGCGCAAGCAACTCGCTCCTGCGCACAGCATTCTCTGGCGCATCGGGTAATACACTGTTCAACGCTCGAACGTTCCACAGAGACTCGCGAAGGCTCAAGTCGTGCCTCGCGATGGTCGCCTCGCAGAGCGCGCGACGAACCGCACCGCGAAATATCTTCAAGCGGTTCTGAAGCGATAGCGACAAGGACACGTGCTTCAGTTTGGACACGACTGGCTTCATCAGGCCGCATACATCTCCCCTCGCATTACAGCACTTGTGCACGAAACACTGCGTGCGAAGAGCAGCAGCGGCAGCCTCCTTTTCTCGTGTAAGTGCTCGTGCTCGCTCAGCCCGTTCGATAGCCTGGCCCCCGTCGCTGGCCACGCACCGCTGCTGCCGCTTGAACTTCGGGCCAACGTCATCCAAATTCAACAGCTGCTGCAACAAGTCTGAACACACTTAGAATTTCGATGTTGTCGTTCGGGCCATGCACAGAAGGGGCAAGGGCGGCATCCATGTGAATAAGACCCATGTCAAATGCATGCGAACCAATGCCCCGACCACGACCTCGGACTGCAATAACTTAGCAACACCAGTGTCCCGTTCGCCAACCGTGTTAGTAGCATCATTGGGCACCTGCTCGAGCCTCTCCAAGACCTCGTCGGGCAGACCGTACAACAGATCCTGGCCGATGAGCGTCATTTCCATTGGGGTTTCGTCGTACCGCCAGCACGTAGATAGAGTATGCAGTATCCCGTCGGCAGCTGCCACTACAGTCTCACATAGCTTAGTGATGTTATCCCGCATCTGCCAATACAACAGCAACAACGAGATGCATGCCAATCGGGAGGCTGTGGAAAGCAATACTCGTCTGGAGACACCCAACCGCTTAACATGATCAGTGTACGTGTTGACTCTCAGCCATGCGCACCGCCTGGACACGATATCATCCACGACCTTGCCGAAATTCATATCTTTGGGTATGCGGTCCAGGCCCCCACTCGCCATGAGTTTCACGATGCTGGCGAATACCTTGGGCGTCCCACTGGGAACCCGATGGCTATCTGGCAGCGGCCGACTGGGCTGGTCTGCACTCCCTGGAGCAAGCTCATCGGGGGGTGGGGGTGGGTGGGCGCCGCTTTCACTCAAATCCGCAATTTCTGGCAGCAGGCAGCGTGACTGGCCCGACGCACTTTCCACGAGACGTTTTGATTGTTCTGCGATCTCCTTCAACATTTCCCTGGCAACCCTGACGGACACGACGGCTGGAGCAGGAAGCGCACTTTCCGACGCTGCTGGACGGGCTGCTTCCAAGACGGGCTGGGCAATTGATACTGCGTTCTCACATGAACGCGGCTCCGCATCTGGTTCTGGTGGCTCCTCCCCCCCGTCTGGCCGTCCGCCACTCTCACTGGCGGGAGACACCCGTCCAATCAATAATTCATCAACTTCCTGCTCAGGACCAGCTGCTGCAACAGATTGCCCGAAATCCTCGACGAGCTCACTGTTGACGTCCATGTGTTCGAACAAGCCGTCGCAGCTGGAAGAACCGTCTGAAGCCAACCAATCATCTAATCGAATTCTGGGATCGACCATGCTGCCAGGAAAATATGTTGAGCCAAAACGGTTACGGATTGATTGGGCCCCCTTGTATATTTTCGGTTTCGTTTGTCACTGTGGCTATACACCCTACCGTCCCGCGTCCACTCCTCACAAGTACATACAACCGTTCCTCTTCACACCTGGATGAGCACGCAAGCATTCCTCATAAGGCCAGACAAGCAATCCTCATAAGTCAATCTTCCCGTAGCATACGGCCATACAATCATTCCTCATTCAGGTCATACAAGCATTCCATACACGCGCGTGCCTCCGATGCGGGCTTATCGGTGCTGCTGCCCCCCCTCGCTCGTGAACAATAAAGGGTCAAACTGTGGGCCCGTCCGAGCCCCCCCTGATGCTGTCCTTCACGAGGCCGCTTCCCAATCCTCCCAAACAATGCCCTTCACGAGGCCCCCCCCCCTACTCCGATGGGCAGCGTCCCCCCACTAGACTGACCGTTGATGTTATCGATTTTTCGTCCTCATTCCTAAGTGTTTAAAAAGTGTTTGAAAAGTGTTTTCCAGAAAAACTGTATCTTATCTGTTCCTACGCAAACGAACTTCTCAACGCAGAGGCCCTCGGGGGCTGAGTGCTGCACGGGAAACAGATCGTGGCCATGGCTCGCCAAGTGTGTCACAAAAGGCGGCAGGAGGGTATTCCCCCTGAGCATAGCGACGCTGCGGATCCGTGCAGCTCTATAAGGACTGGACGGGATGAGGAGGACCATGCTTTAGGTGGTCTTTTCTCCTCTCCTTATTGTCAGCATATCACCAACCTGGCAGCCGAGCCCCCAGAAGGGGCAACATTTCAAAACCATGACTCCGTGACTCCCCAGAATGGGCAGCATTCAAACATTATGCACCAAGTCTGCCGCAAAGAGCAGGTACGGGCATGTGCGCAGGCTCCTGGGCGCAGCCGTACGTCAGCCAAGCACGTGACACAAGTGAAACAATACTTGTCGTGTTTTATTTGTTTTTCTCCATGCGAGGGGGTACCAGGTGCTGGCCGCCCTGTACACGCTCGTGCGTCGTGCTCTCAGCATTGACAGCTGTCGGCTCATAGAGCCCATGCCGCTGAGGAACAACCAAATCTTGTCTCACGCTGGAGAGACCTAGGAAAAATACGGAATGACTATGCGATGGGACTGCCTGCAATCATCCAACGCGCCATCTAGGGCGCGCGTGGTCTAGCGAACTCGCTTTGACTCCACCCCCCCCTTTCCCCTATGGGGGGAGTCCCCCAACTCCTACCCCGCCCCCGTACGTCAGCCAAGAAGGTGAGACAAGTGAAACAATACATGTCGTGAAGGGGCAAATGGATCAAAACACCCGTTTGTTCTGTTGCCGGCCTCTTGGCCCCTGGTTCTCTCCTGCACCGGGGGCAACCCCAGCAAGACCTCCCTCAGTATCACCTTCAAGCGTAACACCGGGGTCACGAACATGTGCCCCCCGAGAATCCCTGACAAGGGAGGCCACGGTCCGCACATGCTCGCACAGGCCGCTGATCCACAGAAAACCGAATTGTATCGACCCCAGCCCCGCCAAGAGCGTTCCTGGGGTGGGCTGGCTGGCTGGCTCCAGGCGCAAAGGGGGCCTGGTGGTTTTTGTGCGTGTTGTTTTTAATAAGAAAACCTATGCGAGTCTCTCTCTACGACTCCTTCTCTCTCTCTCTCTCTCTCTCATTATTTTTCTCGATGTGTTTCCGTCTCTCTCTCTCTCTCTCTCTCTCTCTCCCTGTCTCTCTACATGTTTCCATTGTCCTGCGTCAAACCTGCGCCGATCCTTCTCCCACCTAGCCGAGAGCATTTGAAACCTTCACAACAGGAACCCTTTGGAAAGCACCACAAAGGGATTCCATGTGAAAGCCTCTCAACAGGAACCCTTTGAAAGGCACCACAAAGGAGTTCCATTGGAAAGCCTCTCAACAGGTCTTCATTTGGGAAGCGCTACAAAAGGATTCCATTTGAAAGCATCTCAACAGGATTCCTTTGGAAAGCACCACAGAGGGATTCTATTGGAACGCCTCACAATCGGAATCTTTTGGAAAGCGCCACAGAAGGATTCTATTGGAAAGCCTCTCAGCAGGATTCGTTTGGAAAGCCCCACAATGGTACCATTGGAAAGCCTCTCAACAGGATTCCTTTGGCAAGCCCAACAGAGGTACTCTATGGGAAAGCCTCACAATCGGATTACATTGGAAAGCTTCACAATCTGATTCCTTTGGAAAGCACCCCGAAGGGAGTCTGTTGGAAGGCCTCACAACAGGAACCCTTTGGAAAGCACCCCAAAGGGATTCTAGTGGAAAGCCTGACAGCAAGAACCCTTCGGAAAATGCTACAAAGGGCTTCAATTGGAAAGCGTCACAAAGGAAATCCTTTGGAAAACTACACAAAAGGGATTCCATGGGAAAGCCTCACAATTGGAATCTTTTGAAAAGCGCAACAAAGGGATTCCATTTGAAAGCCTCACATCAGGAACCCTTTGAAAAGCACCACAAAGGAGTTCCATTGGACAGCCTCTCAACAGGATTCCTTTGGAAAGCACAACAGAGGGATTCTATAGGAAAGCCTCACATTCGGAATCCTACAGAAATCGCAACACAGCGATTCTACTGGAACGCCTCACAATCGGAATCCTTTGGAAAGCACAACAAAGGAGTTCCATTGGAAAGCCTCCCAACATGGTTTCTTTGGAAAGCGCAACAGAGGGATTCTATTGGAAAGCCGCAATCCAAACTGCTACCGTTGGGAGGATGGCGCTGGAACACAAATCCTCACAACAGGAACCCTTTGGAAACCATCACAACAGGAACCCTTTGGAAATCCTCACAACAGGAACCCTTTGGAAATCATCACAAAGGGATTCCATTGGAAAGCCTCCCAACAGGATTCCATTGGAAAGCACAACAGAGGGATCCAATTGGAAAGCCTCACAACAGGATTCCTTTGGAAAGCACCCCAAAGGGATTCTCATGGAAGGCCTCTCAACAGGATTCCGTGGGAATGCATCACAGAGGGAGGGTTCAGCGCCGCAGGTACGAACCCCTCCCGCGACCTCCTCCCTGCGACTCCTCTCCATCCTCTTCCTCCTCCCCCTCCTCCCCCATCCCCCCCTTCTGAAGGAATGCAACAACTTTGGGAAAACCATAGGAAAAACAAAAAAAAACAAAGAAACCTAAGTGCTGGAAACGAAAACTTTAGGAAACCCATTGGAAAAACTAAAAAAAACAAAAAAAACAAAGATTCCACAGAGTGCGGGGATTCCCTTTGGACGTGTCCCTTCGGACGGGTGTTCCCCGCACTCTCTGTGGAATCTTTGTTTTTTTTGTTTTTTCCAATGGGTTTCCTAAACTTTCCGTCTCCACCACTTAGGTTTCTTTGGTTTTTTTGGTTTTTCCAGAATGGTTTTCCCAAAGTTCTGGCATTCCTTCAGAAAAGGGGGAGAGGGGGAGGAGGCGGAGGGGGACGAGGAGGAGGAGGAGGAGGAGGAAGAGGAGGATGATCGGGAACAGGATGAGGAGGAAGACGGAGAAGGATGAGGAGGAAGAGGAATGCGCTACGAACGAAAACACACAGAAGAGAGAGCGAGAGAGAGAGAGAGACGCATGAAACCCTCGGAGGGCCGAAAGCCCGCCGAATCATCCAGTCTGGAGCTGAAAAAGATCACGCTTAAAAACCACCAGGCCCCCTTTGCGCCTGAAGCCGGGCTGGCATCCCCCGAATCGCGCGGCCCTGACGATCGGACCCATAGATCCGAGGACCCCAAGATGTGTCAGGCGAAACGGGTCAGAGTGTCCCAAGTCAGGGCATTTCGGAGCCCGGGGTTCCGAGGATGTCTCAGGCGAAACGGGCCTGAGCACCTCGAGAACCGCATCTTGGAACCAAGAGCTGGGATGATGTCTCAAGCGGAATGAATGGGCTAGAGCACCTGACAGAAGTCAGGGCATCTCGAAGGGATTCCGAAGATGCCTCCATCGTGAAACGCAGAGTCGTGAGGGCATCTCAGGCTAAACTGGCCAGAGCACCTCACGTCAGGGCATCTCGAAAGGGTTCCGAGGCAGTCCGAGGATGTCTCAGGCGACACAGGCATGAGCACCTCAACAATGACATCTTGAAAGACAGAGTTGTGAAGATGTCTCAGGTGAAACGGGCCAGAACATCTCAAGTCAAGGCATCCTGGAACCCAAGGTTCCGAGGATGTCTGAGGTGAAACGGGCCAGAGCCTCTGTGGGGCATGCACCGAGCTCTTTTGAAGGCAATCCCTCCCTGGCACGTCCCTGGCACCGCCGTGGGGTCTGCCGGGGTCGCCCGGGGCTGCCCCTGGCGACCCAGGCACCCGGGCTCAGGTGCCCTGCCCCCCCCCCCGCCAGCCAAGGAAAGCCCTGGAGGGGTCCAGAACAGCCTCAAAGAACGCAAAGTGGGCAGCGAGGACCATGTAATTCTGATAACACACACGCCCACCTCCCAAACCGGCCATTCGAGACATCCCCGCACTTTGGGCGCGAACAGGCCTGTGAACACACTTCGCCGGCAGAACACCAGCCGGTATCACAAGTCACGATCGAGCCGAGTCTAGTCTAGCCTTGGCGACGAGGATTGCATGGAAAGCATCGACAACACAAGTACTTGTCTGACTGCGAGCACTATGATTTATCCTCCTATTCCTCCTCCTCCTCATCATCATCATTCTCCTACGTTCCTCCTCCTCCCCCTCATTCCCCCTTCTCCTCCTCCTCTTCCTCCTCCTCTTCGCACTCCTCCTCAGCAGTTGATCAGAATTGCGAGGACTTGGAACGCTGTCTTAAGCGAAACGGGCCTGCTCAGCTTGAAGTTTCGAGGGTGTCTCGACGCGCGGGACCTTCGAACAACACTCGATCTTACCACAACCATGCCCCCCTGCACCGGCCGGGCAACCCGGGAACACTCCACAACTTAACCTTTGTATGACGGCAACCAACGAGAACCTCCCATTTAGTGAGCACCCACAACTATGGGTTTCGGAACCGAGGCACATTTCGCGCAGTGCAGCAGACTATTCTAACAAAGACGTATTGAATTTGCCTGCTGGTAGGGGCCCACACGTTGCTGATACACACAACACGCTTCCTCAGTCCTTGAGACCGAACAGCGTGCTCTCGACCTTATCGAACGCCGCCTCGCCGTCGAGGCTGTTGAGATTGACGTCGAAGCCTTCGTCAAGCTCCACCATCAGAGGGAGCCACCGAAACATCAAACTCATCTGCACGATGACAGAAGCAGAAATAACGGCACGAGCATCAACTTTCGGAGGTCCGCAGGTACTTCTTGGATCGGCGCTGGACTCCCCTCCGTGGCGCGCGGACCGCGCCAGGGGCGGCGCCGGAGGCGCCGCTAAAGGGGCCAACGACGAACCAAAAAATCCGCGTGGCCCCTCGAAAAGTTGTGCTTGTGCTTGTGCCGGGTTTTCTTCTTCGGGATGAGCTCCTCTTCCGTCGGATCGCCCAGCATCCTGAAGGTCTTCGTCCTGACCTTGACCTGGTAGCCGCCGACGGTTCCCTCCCACGACATTCGCCTCCCACTGCCCCTGCTCTCAAGGCTCTTCACGCTCGACACAGACAGCGACGACCGCGTGGACCCCTTCGAGCCTTCGCACGCCCTCGCCGTCGCCTGCAGACTGCCCAGGCAGATCTCCTGGAGGAAGAAACCCTGCAAAAACCAACACACCTTCGGAGGTCCGCAGGGACCTTCGAACATGTATGTCTATGCGGTCTTTCTTTCTTCCGTTTTCCTCGTTAGCCAGGCCCTGGACTGCAGCATACTGCATCGTCGCGGCCATCGTGCCGTACCGCTCAAAGTGTGAGCCCTCCACGGATAGGATGTTCTTCCAGGACTGCCCCTCGTACTGGGAATAAAAGTCGCTCAGAACCTTGGAGATGGCCCTGCCCTGCGTTTCAGACTGGATCGATGATGGCAAACACGACCGCCCTGGAATCTCAAACAAATCTTCCAGCGAATCTCCGATCTCCATCAAATCTCCCCGCAAATTTCAAACAAATCGTGGCACCGTAAAAACCTTCTGGCGAATCCCCAAATAACCTCGCGCCTTAAGATCTTCCAACGAATCTCCAAACAATCTTGGCGCCGTAGACATCCCCAACGAAATCTTCGCCAGACATTTTTCCGTACAACTTCAATCGATGTTCTGGAGATTTATGTACGCCTAAGATTTGCCATGGATTTGCCGGAGTTCTTCCCGAGATTTCTGCACGCCGGAGACTTTCCGGAGAATTCCCTGGAGAATTTCAGGAGATTCCAGCCCCGCGGGGATTTTCATATAATTTCCCAGGGATTTGTAGCCCTCAGATTTTCGAGAGATTTCCTTGGATATTTCAGATCTCAGAGATTTTCCGGAGACTGTGGGAATGCCCACATACAACTCGGAGATCCCCCAACAGAATTGCTTGATATTGTTTCACCTAGATTGCCCTGGTCGCGTGTGCCATATTGACCCGATCTAACCTTCGTCTCGGCCCAGAACGTCTCGAATTGATCCTCGGCCATCGAAGTCACCTTGTTGTGCTCAATCTACTCCCTATCCCGCGCGTACACAATCTGGATACCGAGCTTCTTGATGAGCTCGCCCATCCCAGGGTAGAAATTCCTGCAGGAATCGGTGAGCCACGGACTCCTGGCCAAAGTCACTATGACGACCTTCCCGCGCTCGTCCGCCAACCGGAGGAGCCGTCCGGCGGCGCACGCGGCTCTCGCTAGAGCGGTCCGGACACGTACCATCTTCCGGGGACTGAGCGCCTGGTCCTTCAGACTATGATTGATGGAGAGGCCCAGATCGTGCTTGACGTATGTGGTTGGGAACATCGTGTCGTCCCAATCGAATATGATTGCCGTCTGCGTCTTCTCCGCGTACTGCGTGTACGAGATCTTCCGGCCAAACGGCGAGATGTGTCGAGTAAACGGCTCGACTGGTGTTTCCGTCTGGTGTCCTCTCTTAGCGCGGCCCCCGAGCACAGTCCTCATTGCCTCCATGGCGGAGTGAACCGTGCCTACGTTCGCCAATCCGTCGTCCCCTCCAAGCGACCCCGGGATGGCGCCGCACGGCTTGCAGAGCACGCCCGTCCTGCCGATGCTGCAATTGTTGACCTGCCCAGACTCGTACCAATAAACCGTGCAATCCCCTGCGACTACATCGATGGCAAATATTATCCCAGGTTTGCCCACGCCGCCGTCCACGTCCCCCTCTGACCACTCCTTGGTGTTACGAACGACCAACATGTTGACCCGTGCACTCTTTGTGGTCACGACCATGCCCGGCTTCAACGTCGGCAAAGTCTCCCGTACGGACTTCATGTGATTCATTATCATTTGTGCCGCGGGTCTCCGGCTCCCCGTGCTGTCGTTGCTGCTGATGCTAGGATGTCGGGCCAAAGCTCTGGGTATAACTCCTGTCTCGCTGGCCGCGCTCTTCCGCTCATCGTGCTGGCAATGGCCGTCAGAGGATACGCCAGATTCTGCCGGGCAAGTCGACAGCGTTTCCTGTGACCCATTCTGGCTTTCCTCTGTCGGATGCATGCGCCGCTTCTCTTTTGACCAGCTGCGTGGTCCTCGCAGATTGCTGAACAACTTCATCGCAACCTGGCCAGGTTCGCGGTGGCAGTCGCGAAGGCGCAGCGGCAAAACTGTCCACGCCCTGCTCCTGAGAAGGTGGGAACAGGCCCTGATAGAACCAACACCTGAGCTCAAACGACCTTGAGCTTGTAAATTCCTGGACGACGGGTTCCAGAACACTGCATGTCCATCACAATGTCCTCTGGCACGTGGTGGAACGTTCTCGGGATGCCTGAGATTTCTGAGGACCCATTCCTCTTGACCGCGCCTGCCCGCTGGCAGTGTCCCCCCGCCTTCTTCCGACCGTCCTCAACTGCCCTAGGACTGACAAATACACTCCAAAGATAAATAAGATAGCCTAAGGGTAAGGGGGGCCCAACACACTTCCAAGACGGCCTAATGACCCTCCTATACGCCCCAAGAGGGCCCACGCAAATCCCGAGAAACTCTAGGAGGTGTTCAAGAGGCTCGGAAAGATCCCCAAAACGCCCTGCACGTGATTTTTCAGGAAGAAGCCTCTGATATGCCCCACGCATGTTAAAACACTTGTTTTGCACATGGCTTCGGCTTCACACCGCTATGCGCCTGCAGGAAGCCGATCAAACGGCCTCCGAGAGGCCCCGCGCGGCCCCCAGATGGCACAAAGCGGCCAGACGGCACCAAGACTTCCCAGGACAGACCCGGGGCGGCCTCAAGACGTATGCTAGACGGTTCCAGGACACTCGAACAGTGCCTCAGTAATCCCCAAGCCACCTCGATGCAACCCTGCAAAGATGGCGGAATTTACCGCGTACAGATGGGTACTGCACGTGACGATGTTCAAAATCCCACCAAACTGGTGGACGGAGATGGGTTAGAGCGGTTCCTCTTCTAACCGTACCCACATTCTACTTCGGAAAATAAAAGCTTTATCCTTCCCAACCCTACCTGAATCTGGACGGAGGGTTTCGCGGGTAGTCAGAGCGTCCAAGATGGCCCTGAATGGCTTCAGATGACCTCCAACAACATGGCACACGATAGTTGAGGATGGCTCAAGATGGCCTTCGAGATGTGTCCAAGAGTCCCCGAGACTGTCCAAAACGTCTACGAATGGTCACGGAGCCCCCTCAGGGCGCTCCTGAGAGGCTCAAATTTTTCCCAAACCTAAGGAACGCAATCCGCCGACCCCTTGTGGGTCTCTATTCGTGTGAGATTGTTCCCCCCCCCCTTTCCCACCCCAAGGACCCCAAACCGCAGATTTGACCCCCCCCGGCCCCGGACGAACGCGCCATGCGAGCATAGAGGGCCCCAAGACGGACCGAGAGGGCCCCAAGTGGGCCCCAAGACGATCCAAGAGGGCCCAGAATCGTCGAATGATCGTTCCAAGACGCCCAAGATGGCATCCAGACGGCCCAAGATGCCTCCAAAACGCCGCAAGAGTCCTCCAAGAGGCCTCCCAAAAGGCACCGAAGAAGTGAAATTTGCCACATTCCCTCAGGATAACGTATGTTTTAAACATATTCGTCTCTTGCGCTTGCATACCGTGCAAGACGGCCCCAAAGACCCCTGGGACTAGGACAGCTCCAAGACGGCCAACAAGGGTCCCAAGACCGCCAAAGAAGCCCCGATGACGGCCCCAGAAGGCCCCCGGACGGCGCCAAAAGGGGGTCCACGGGGGGAACCCGAACCCACATTTCCAGCCTTCGGCCCCAGGACGCCCCCAGGTTGCCTCAAGGAGCCCCCAACGCGCCCCAAGAAGCCCACAGGGAGCCCGAGCAGAGCCCCCAAACGCCCCCAAGAACCTCCCAGGAATCGGACAAGCCTTGTGGAATGCAGTTCTGGACGCGCAGTAGTTTATGGAGGTGTCGGCGAATGTGGCGTAAGCCTATAGAATCTTATTAGTTGTGTCTGTGATGTTTTCCTCCTGGCTCCTCTGACTCTCCCCCCTCCCGCACAGTAGGAGCCCACCAAAAGAGACCTTCCACAAGAAACCCAACCCTGAGACCCCAGGACCCCATCTCGTGGGAACGTCACGCTTCCCGCAACAACACGATCGAGACCCAAGAAACCCAGGGCACCCTGGCGGCAAGCAGGGTATATATTGGCATGGGCCTCCATTGTAGAGGAAGAGAGGAAACTGCATAATAAACTTTTGGCGGTCCGCGCAGATTTCTTAGATCTGCACTGGCCCCCTCCCTGGCGAGCGGAACGCGCCAGGGGCGGCGCTGGAGGCGCCGCCAGGGCGCCCCGCAGATCCAAGAAATCCGCGTCGAGCGCAAAAAAAAGTTCATGCTCATGGCGTCTTTTCTTCTTCGACTGTTAGCCCTGGATGTTCGCCCTGAGAATAGACTATCTGCTAGTACTCGTGTCTGCGATGTTTCCCTCTTGTCTCCTCTGACATTCGGGGGCGCGCAAACATGGATTAGCGATCCATGTATTTGGCGCGCGCAGTCGCCAAATCCATGGATCGGGTGAGGTGCCCTCCCCAAAATCCGCCGACCCCTTGGGGATCATCGGCGTGTGAGATGCTTCCCCCTCCCCAAACCCCTCCCCCGGGAGCCCGGTCCGGTCGATTTGGAGGGGGGGGGGGGGTCCGGCACGAGCGCAGCACGGCCGGGACGAGCGGTTCACGGGGCTTTTCCGGGCCCAAGAGGGCCTCAAGACGGGCCAAGAAGCCCCCAAGAGGCCTCCAAGACGGCCCACGAAGGCCCCGAGACGCCAAACGACCGCTCCAAGACGCCCAAGATGGCCCCAAGACGGGCCAAGAGGTCTCCAAGACGGCCCCCGAGGTCCCAAACAAGCCTCCCAAGAGGGCCCCAAGAGTCTAAAATTGTTGATTTTCCATAGTGTTTTTCTATGTTTTTTGCTTTTCCGCCTTTTCGGCTTCCCGACGCTCCAAGACGGCCAAAGAGGCCCCAAAGACAGCCCCAAGATGGCCCAAGAGGCCCCCAAGACGGCCTCCAGACGGCCCAAGACGGCCCCAACACGGCCCAAGAGGTCCCCAAGACGGCCCAAGAGGGCTCCAAGACGGCACCAAGAGGGGCCCAAGAGGGCGACCAAACATGTTGAAACTCTAGCTTTCTGCCCCCAGGAGCCCCAGGGGGCCCCAAGAGTGCCCCAAGAGGCCCCCAGAGGCCCTCACGAGGCCGCCCAGACGCCCCAAGGAACCCCCAAGAAGCACCCCAGAGGCTCCGAAACGGCCCCCAAGTGGCTCCAAAACTCGCGGTGTCGCCGTCCGCTCGGACCCCCCCGCGGAACTGCCCGAGACCCTCTGGCGGTGGCGGCGAACAGACACCAAACAAGTATCACTCGCCTTTTCACCCCTTCGCAGCTTCTACTACCCCCAGATTGGCATAAACAAGGGGTCGGCGGTGTGGCGTAAGCCTAAGAATCACTTGACCCCCTTTGGGCCAGCACCAAAAGTCACTCCGGCGAAGGGTCACTCAAGCGAAGGGTCACTCCGGCAACTGGCATCCCCAACCTCCCGGGGAGGCTGGGGATGCCGGTTGCCTGCCATTGCGGCCCGGCTGCGTGCGGTGTGCACCGCGCACTTCCTGGAGCCATGACTACATGACTCCATGATTCCATGACTCCCTCGTCCCCTACTCCTCGTCCTCCTTCCCCTACTCCTCGTCCTGCTCTTCTCCCTCCTCCTCGTCCTCCTCCTTCCCTCCAGGGCTGGCGCTCTGCATGGTGAAGTCCCCTTCCTCGCGGTGGGGAACTGGCCATTGACACTGCGGTGGCCTGTTGTACTGCAAGGTATATGGCGGCTTTGTGCCGCAAATCGGTGGCCCCCACACCGGCGAAGTCTAAAAATACTCGAGGGAGCTGGGAGCACAAGGAGCGAGGAGGAAGAAGAGAGAGAGCAGCTGGTTGGGCTGTGAGCTATGTGGTGCAAGCTGTTTGGTGCAAACTATACGGTGCAAGCTATGTGGTGCAAGCTAGGTGGTGTACGCAATGTGGCGTAAGCTGTGGTGCACGTTACGTGTTGCAAAAAGAAGCGTGGTGAAAGACGTGATGCAAGATGCGCAGTGCAATACAGGTGGCGTAAGCTATGTGATGTAAAGGATGTGGTGCAACATCTGTCGTGCAAATCGCGTGGCGCAAAGCACGTGGCGGGCGCGCGTGTCGCCGACTTGGCGCCCGTGGGCGGGCACCGCTCCATTCCACACGCCAGGCTCTTCGGAACGAGCGCAGCGCAAGCTTGACCAGATGTGCCGCAGAGTGACAAGATGCTTGGTCTGCTCGATACTCCACACCTAAACAAGCAGTATATCCAGGCACCCGCTGAGATGATAATGTATGTACATGTGTTGGTACCGATGCGCGCTTCCATCGCGCACCGTGGCCGATGCCAACGACCGTCCAGCGAGTCTCCAACCCATCACGCAACCTCTTCGGCCTGCCGCGCAGCCCCGCAGAGTCGAACAAAAAAGTATCTCACAAAAACACACGTCAAGTTTGCAGGACAGCCGTGCATTATGTATGTACATGTGTTGGTCCCGACGCGCGCTGCCATCGCGCTCCGTGGCCGATGGCAAGGACCATCCAGCGAGTCTCTAACCCACCACGCAACCTCTTCGGCCTGCCGCGCTCAGTCCCCTCCGACCAACGGTGACAAGTTAAGCACCTACGTCAGACGACGAGGCAACGCGAAGGTGGGAAGAAGCTTGGTCCAGTCGCTGCTCCACACCTAAACAAGAGAGAAGGGTCACTGCAAGCATGCGGCGCATGAAGGTAGAACAAAATTAGCCGCAAGTGGTGTCTAGCTTCGCGCCGACCACCACTGGAAGAATATTGCTTGCAAAAGGCCATCTCAGAACACATAAACAAAAAACATGACAACTTTGCGCTTCCATCGCGCACCGTGGCCGATGCCAATCACCGTCCAGCGAGTCTCCAACCCACCACGCAGCCTCTTCGGCCTGCCGCGCTCAGTCCCCTCCGACTGCCAACGACAAGCGCCTCCTACAGAAGACGTGGCAACGCGAAAGGGGGAAGATGCTTGGTCCAATCGCTGCTCCACACTTCCACAAGAGAGAAGGATCACAGGAAGCACGCGGCGCATCAAGCTTGAAAAAAGACGCCGCATGGGGTGTCTTGCATCGCATGGATGTACTGCTTCGCACCAACGACAAGCGACTTCCGCAGACGACATGGCAGCGCGAAAGTGGGAAGATGAGGAGCAGGGAAAGGAGGGATCGGGAAGGGCGGGGTGGGGGGAGGCCATGTCGGGATTTGGGACCAGGTATACGCTGCGTGATGGTGCTAGCCGTGGCTAGGTGCCAGCATGTCCACCCCAGGCTGCCCTCCAGACTGCCCCCCAACTCCCCTTCGGTCCCGTCCCACACCCACCCCTCTGCGAGGCACCGGCGATGTCAACGCACCACCGGACAGGGCGGGCAGCCACCCACGTTTCTTGCCGCCCGGTTGGCCTCGTAGCGGTTCCAGACGCACGCGTGGCAGCGGCTGCAGTCCGCCCCGAGCTTGCACCCGCGGCTCTTGCGCACGAACTTGCAGGCGGCCTCGCACGCGTAGGGGTGGCCCACGGACCCGACGCTGAGCACCCCCCCGAGCTCCTGCGGCATGCCCGTGCGCTCCGGCGGTGGGCACCTCTGCTTCGCCATGGCGGTCTTGGGCTCTTGGACACCCGCGCGGCCGCGCAGCGCCGCGCCGGCCGCATGCGCCGGCGGGAGCGGCGGCGGCGGCGGCGGCGGCTCCACACGGGGCTCCCCGAACGGCATCTGCTGGGGCTTCTCGGGCACGCCCTGCGACCACGCCCATGGCGCGCGCGGCGCCAACGCGCGGGCCTCCAGGGACGGCATGCGGATGTGGGCGTGGGGCGTGTCCGGGACGGCCCCCGCCTGGCCGGCAGGGGCCAGCACCTGCTGCCCGAAGGGAATGCCCTGCGGCCACGCCAGCGGCGCGCACGGCGCCAGCGTGCGAGCCTCAGGGGACGGCGTGCGGAAGCGCGCCCAAGCCACGTCCAAGCGGTCGAAGTCCTGGCCCGAGGGATTGCCGGCCCCCACGATCTCACAGGCGTGGACGGTGCCTGCTGCGCGCTCGGCCTGGTGGGTGCTGCTGTCGGAGGCGTCCGCGTCGAGGATCTCAGAGGCCTCTGTCATTTCATAGCTGGACCAACTGGCCACACCGTGGCGTGCCACATCGTCAGGGTCTCGCGTGGGCGAGGGGTCCGGGGTGCGCCAGCCGCGGTTGAGCCCTGGCACGGCGCGCTCCCGCACGCTCAGGACAAGCTGGCACGGCATCGCCGAGCAGGGCGTGGCCGAAGGCAGAGTTGAAGGGCTCTAGTTTTCTGGGCGGCTTGCAAAATCTGGAGGTGCCAGCCCTGGGAGCTCGAAGACTTGAGCCCAAAGAAACTCTTCCGACACGTTTCTTTGAAGGGGCCCTGGGATACACAAATAAACAGACACAAATAACAGGATCCCCCATATTCTCCCATATTTTCTTTGCTTTTGTCTTCCCCCCCACACTTCCCATATTTTCCCATATTTTCGGGGGAATCGACGATTCATTGTGTCTGTGTGCTTTTTTCCCTCCTGAACGTTTTTTGAAGCTCGAAGAGCCCCCCCCAGCGCTGCAAAAACGGCGGGCGGACCGTGGCGGACGCACGCTCGGCGCGGCGGGTGTCTCGCGGGTCTCTGGGCCGCCCTGTACATTTCGGGCTCTGCTGGAAGCTTGCCCAGACATGCGACGTCCTGATTTTTTCCATACAGGGCCTCTGGAAGTCCCGACCCTTTCCCCGGGGCCGGCTTTTCGTCCTGAGTCGTTTGTTGACGGTCCCGAGGCCCAGCGAAGGCCCCCTGAGGCCGAAAGCGGGCAAAAACCTCCCGTCCTGACTTCTTTTACGACGCGAGCATGTCTGGGCGTCGGACTGCGTCACGGCTGTGTTGGGGTCTCGGGGGGGCTCTCTGGAGCTTCCTTCTAGAGTCTCGGGGGCTCCGGGGCCTTCCAGGGCTACGGCGTGCATAGGATCCGAGCCGCGGGCGCGCACGGACTCTCTGACGCTTGACACATGCCTTGCTGCTTTCAGCTGGACGTAGAGGGGGGCCCGTCAACTCGTGGAGGAGGCGCGCAGGGCAGTTAAACGCACATCGAAATTTGGAATACGGGCCCGCAAAAGGTAGGACGAGGTCGCCGTGGCTGGAACGACCAAAGGTAAGCTGCCCAGATCTGCCAAAAATTGAAGGGCTGGCCCCAGCCACTGTTCCCAGCTTCCGTGTAACATCCCGACCAAAGTACACGTCGGTCGGAAGAAATAGTAGGTAGAAAGATGAAGTAGGAAGGCGGATCAATCAGGTTGGGTTCAGGCCCTCCCAGAAACTCACGAAACACAGCAAAAGCATATCGATTCTTGAAGTAGGAAGGCTCTAGAAACAGATTGCGATCTGGGAATCCATAAATTCCTACTTTCAACGACTGACGGGTACATTCAATGACCTTCTGCACTGCCGATTTGCATGGTGCGGTAGCTCTTCCTCACCCACCGTGTTGCAGTTTCCTGCTCTGCCCGACAGAGTGTATCTGGAAGCCAGGTTACAGAAGGTGTAATCCATTGCCACCGCCTTCGTCCAGGTCGAACATCAAGGGAACATTCAACTCCACCAGCCCTATGGGGTAGGTCGTTTACTGCGACAGTTCTTCCAACCCCATTCTGGGTCTCTGAGCAGAATTACCTATTAGCAAGAGCCCCTCCCTTAGTCGATCGTCGGAAAAGCAATACAAAATTGACGTTTCGGCGCAATCTGGGCCATGAGCGGATAACCCAAGATGGGAATGTGAGCATATTTCTCCGCTGCGCGCTCCCCCACTGCACGTACCAGCAGCAGCTGCGAACCGCTTGCCGGTGCACGCGCTCACGCACACACCACACACCGTGCTGGCTACCCCGCCGCCGCGTTGGGCCTGTTGCCCGACGAGGACCGAGGCGGTGCTGCCTGGACGTGTGCTGTCACGTGCGCTGGCGCCGCCTCTGCGCACATCTGCACGGGCCGCGGGCCTGCGGCACCTGGGGCGAGAGTGGCGCAGCTGGCGCGACTGGGCGCGCCTGGCCCGCCTGGGCCCCTGGGCGCACCTGGCATGCGCGGCGCGCCTCACGAGCGTTGCGCAGCTGGCGTCCGTGTTGGTTCCGCTGCCCCGCTGCTGGCGGCCTCTGCCTCTGCGGAGTGTCGGGCGCTACCTTTTGTGGCGGCAGGGCAGGGCGGAAGTGAGCAAGGCAGCTTGTGGCACTCTCCGCTTGAGATTCCCCCTCTCCCGCTGCCCCCGTCCCTGGGGTCTGAAGGGGGGACGCGACCGATGGCAGCGTCCAATTTGGCACAACATGGCTCCCATCAGGCCTCTGATAGCCCAAGATGGCCTCCAATGTGGCGCAGTGTACCCCAAGATTGCTTCCAACATGCCTCAGGGAGGCCCAGTGGGGGGCTCAAAGTAATGGCAATGGAGCCTCCCAAGAACGCAACCGAGAGGCAAACATAAGTGATTTACAGAATGTGGATCAGTGATGTTTGTTACATCTCCGTTTCGCGTCCAATGGGTCCCTGAGGGCTCAAGATGGGCCCGATATCGTACAAGAGAGCCCCAAAAGGGGCTCGGGAGGGGCCCAAGACGGCCCCCAAACATCCAAAATCCCCCCAAGAGTGCTCCAAGAAACTGTATCTGAAAACATGAGTTAGTGATATGTTTAGATGTGGTTGGCGCCTCGGTGGGAATATTTGGAGGACTGTCGGGCCAAGATGGGCTCATGCGCCTCAAGAGGGCCTCCAACAAAGCGCAATGTGGTCCAAGTCCGCCGACCCCTTGGGGTCACGGCGTGTGAGATGCTTCCCCCTCCCCAAACCCCTCCCCCGGGAGCCAGGTCCGGCCAGTTTGGAGGGGGGTGGGGGGGGTCAAAGGTCTGATCAGGCCCCACGAGGCCCCAGAGGGTTCCAAGCAGCCCAAACGACGGCCCAAGAGGCCCCCGAGACGCACAAAGGTCGGCCCAAGACGCCCAGGATGGCCCCAAGACGGCCCCAGAAGCCTCCCAGACGGCCCAGGAAGCCTCCAAGAGCATCCCCAAGAGGCGCCCCAGAGTCCAAAATCGTCGAAATCCGATGGGGAAACGTACATTTTGATCATACACGACTTTTCGGCCTTCACGGCGTTGAAGAAGGCCCCAGAGTCCCCCAAGACCGCCCCAAAACGGCCCAAGAGGCTCCCAAGAGGCGCTCGAAACGGCCCAAGAGGGCGGCAAGACGGCCCAAGAGGCTCCCAAGACGACCCAAGAGTGCCCCAAGACGGCCCAAAGAGGGGCCCAAGAGGGGGAGCCTGAACCAACAATCCGAGACTTCCGCCCCAAAACGGCCCCAGGGGGGCCCAAGAGGCGCCCAACAGGGCTCATGAGTCATGAGGCCCCCAAGAGGCCCCCCAAGAGGCCCAAGAGGCCCCCAAAAAGCCCCCCAAGAGGCCCTCAAGAAACCCAAAATAATCCCCAAGTATCACTTGAGGCATGTAACTTCTAACCCGCAGCCCCGGCACCAAGGATCTCAGGCCGACAACCAAGGCACGGTGGCGGGATGGGCCGAAGGCCACACACACATCTGTGTATATATATATATATATATATATATATAAATATCTATATATGTGTGTGTGTGTGTCAAATGCCGCGGGCATCTACCTCGATCGAGAAGAAGAAGAGGAGAAGGACGAGGAGGAGGAGGAAGAGGAGGAGGAAAACAAAATAAAGAAGATTTCGTCGTCGCCGCCGATGTCTCACAGGTGTTAGTGGTCTTTCGACCACCCGAGGCATCTCCTCGAATTCGGCCTCCAGGAACCGTTTACGGTGCCGGGGACCACCGCCGAAAGTCCGGGATGAGGATCGACCTACCTGGCAGGTGCCACCCCTTCGCAAAGGAAGGAACACGGGGTGGATCGAGGCTCGAGGCATGAGACTCCTATTTCTTGGGCGCTCTCCGCCCCCTCTGGGCCTTCAGGAAGCTCCTCGTCGACACAGCTGGCTCCACTCTCGAACTTCTGGCCGGACGCATCCCCAGCTGGGTCTCAACGATCCCCGAGCCTATCCAGGAGGTGGAAAAGGAGGCCTGGGACAGGCCCCGTGAGGGCCCCAAGAAACTCACATAAGACCACGAACAACTTCAAAACAATCCCCTACAAGGCCCCCCCTTGAACCCCACACGCTACGCAGGACAAGGACAGGCCGAAACCCCAAGATTGCCCAGCGATCGCGCGCGCGTTCCGCGAATTCTGTCTTTCACTCTTGCTGCCACCCCAAGGGGTCGGCGGTGCGGCGTAAGCCAATGAATCAACGATTTCCTATGGAAACGGGACCCGTCGCTGATCCACGCCCCCTTGCTCCACGCTTGCGATCGCCCGACCGACTCCCCTGACCCCTCCCCCCCTGGGCCCACACGTCGAGTATCGTCCCACCGATCCCCATCCCCAGCGGCGTGGCCTGGGCCACGCTGGCCGATCTGCCCCCTAGATGGGGATACGGGCCGTCCCCTTCGGGTCTCGAGGGGCGCCTCCCCCACTGCGGTGGTGATTTGGTGGGGGCCTCGAAGGGGATCGGGGACGGGCAGCGGGGATCGGTGCAGCGACACCGACGCGCGGCGCCTCTCCTCCTCCTCCTCCTCCTCCTCCTCCTCCTCCTCCTCCTCCTCCTCCTCCTCCTCCTCCTCCTCCTCCTCCTCCTCCTCCTCCTCCTCCTCCCCCCCCCCCCGCGGGCGAGCCTGGCCGCGCGCCGGGGCTCCCAGCAGCCCAGGCCCGGCGCCTCGCCCACGGCCTGGGGGCCCCCGGGGCGCCGCGGAGGTCGAGCAGGGGAGGCTCGGCGAGGGAGCCGGCGCACCCAGAGGATCAGGGGTAGGAAGGCACCAACTATACACCAACACCGATCCTGGCCAGGATCACCCTGGGCCCAGGATCGGGGTATACGCCCTCCTGCCTTGCGCAAGAAGGCATATACACCGATCCTGGGCCCAGGGTGATCCGAGGGAGCCGGCGCACCCCCGGGTGTCAGGGGGGCAACTGCCACGCATTCTAAGAAGCAGCGACATTCTAGGAAGCCTTCCCCACCTCCCCCAACCCCCTTTTGCGCGCCGCCAGCCAGGGGCTGTCAGAAAACGGGTCAGGATCAGATGTCAACAACCCCACGGGATTCGACCCCTTGGAGAGATTCAGGAGAATGGAGCCCTGCGGGGGGGCTGCTGCGCCGGAGAAGGCCTCGGATTAAGCCGGATCGAGCGGGAGCAAGCGCGATTCAACGAGATCAAGCGGGACTCCGCAGGATTGAGCGGGATTAAGCGGGAGGAAGTCGGATTTCGGACCAGGGCAAAATCAGAATTTGACCTCCTTGGAGTTGTATCCGAACAACTAGGAGGGCAGAATATCCACCCCGAGAAGAACCACCCCGACACGCGAAGCCGTTTAGTTAGCGCACCCAGAGAAAGAGTCAAACAGGGCAGGGCCGATCAGTAAACGCCCAGGGCCGTCTAGTAAACGCCGATTGCCAGGTCCGGGTGGATTTTCCTCCCTTGACCATAAGTCGGGCATGCCCTCCTACAGAAGGAGGTTGTGAGAGAG
>CAUYUJ010019893.1:0-55000 GCA_963575745.1 Prorocentrum cordatum | reverse complement strand
CTAAACCCTAACCCTAACCCTAACCCCTACACCCTAATCCTTAACCCTAACCCTAACCCTAAACTCTAGCCCTAACCCTAACCCTAAACCTTAACCGTAACCCTAAACCCTATGACCTAACCCTAAACCTTAACCCTAACCCTAAACCCTGAACCCTAAACCTTAACCCTAAACCCGAACCCGAACCCTAACCCTAAACCCTCACCCTAACCCTAAACCTTAACCCTCAACACAAACCATACCCCTAACACTAAACCCTAACCCTAACCCTAAACCCTAAACCCTAACCCTAACCCTAACCCTAACCCTAAACCCTAACCCTAACCCTAACCCTAACCCTAACCCCTAACCCTAACCCCAAACCCTAAACTGCAAGCCACGGGCGGTGCATCGTCAGAAGCCCGTGGCGTCTGGCCGAGCGCTCAGCGAGCCTGCCCATACGGCGTGCGCCGCACCGACGAAGCGGCGATAGCCGCTGAGGAGGAATTCGCACGCCGCGCGGTGCATCCCCGTGGTGTTCTCCTAAGAAAAGGAACCCTTAACCCTCAGCCGCAGCCTGCGGGTTCCCTACGGTCCGCTACATCCCCTGGGGCTCCAAACCTATGAAAATACAGCATGCGGTGCTCTCTGGGTGCTCCAAACGTATGAAATTACAGCATGCGGCGCTCCAGGCGCTCCAGGCGCTCCCAAGGACTCTCCAAGCGCTCCCGGCACCAAGCGCCCCCAAGCGTTCCCAGGCGCTCCCAGGCGCTCCCAGGCGCTCCCAGGCGCTCCCAAGCGCTCCCAGGCGCTCCCAGGCGCTTCCAAGCTTTCCCAGGCGCTCCCGGCACGCTCCCAAGCGCTCCACGGCGCTTCAGGCGCTCCCGGCACGCTCCCAGGAGCTCTCGGCGCTGGGAACGCGCTGGCTGCGCTCCCAGGCGCTCCCAAGCGCTCCCGGCACGCTCCTGGCACGCTCCCAGGCGCTCGCGGGCGCTCCCAAGCGCTCCCGGCCCGCTCCTGGCGCGCTCCCAGGCGCTCGCAAGCGCTCCCCAGCGTTCCCAGCGCTCCCACGACTCCGAAGCGCTCCCTGGCGCCCAAGCATTCCCACGCGCTCTTCAGCACCCACAAGCGCTCCAAGGCGCCACGCGGCGCTCCCATGCGCTCCCGCGCGCCCCCAAGCGTGCCCAGACGGTTCCAGGCGGGCCCAGGGCTCCTGGGGGAAGCTCCAGGCGCTCTCCCAGCGCTGCCAGAGGGCCCCCCCAGGGCATTCCACGGGCTCTGCCATGGAGGTGCTGCCGCAGCCATGCGCGCGCATCGTAGCGAGGGGGTGCCAGACCCACTTCCTCGCGCTCCCCCTCCAGCCGTCCGAAGCTCGCGCCGAAGGCGACTGCGTCGATGATTGCAATCGCTTCAGCGGGGGGGCGACCCCAAAGGCGAAACCCAAAGCCGCGGGCGAATGTAACTGCCGTGCGCGTCGCCGTCAGCGAGGAGCCCGACGGCGCAGCCACTCGCTCCAGGCCCACGGGAAACCATGAGATTGCCGCGCCAGCGCCTTCGCAGCGCTGCTCTCCAATGCCGAATGCAAATGCCGGACCCCTGTGGAACCGCTGCGCCAGCGGCAGCCCAACGGCGAAGCTCCACACAGAAGGCGCAAACAGCTGCCTCATCGACGAGGCGAGCTGGCGCGCCAGCGCCATGCACCCTGCGCGCGTGTTCGCATGGGCGCGCATTGCCACGGCCGCGGCCGCGCGCGCTTCCCAGCACTCGCAGCCCAGTGTCACAACCCAGCGCCGACAGCAAAAGCGACAACACATGGGCATGCTGCGCCAGCGGCAGCCCAACGGCGAAGCTAATCGCCGCCATCGCCAACGGCTGCCTCTTCGACGGGACAACGAGCCGAAGCGCCGCCTACGCCACGCGCCATGCGCGCGTGCTCACGTGGATGCGCAGTGCCACGGCCGCGTCGGCGATCGCCTGCGCGCGCCACTTCGACAGCCCCCTGTGATAGGGGGGTTGGGGGGAGAAACCCTAAACCCTAAAAGGCTTCACTCTGGGTGGTCTGGGGCGGGAGTGCGACTAACCGTGGCGCGCGCGGCTTGGGCAGCGATCCCCCCAACAACCTTGATGGGGGGGGATCGCAGCCAGCGCGCGCTTGCGCCAATGCAGGCCCTAAACCCTAAACCCTAAACCCTAAACCCTAAACCCTAAACCCTAAACCCTAAACCCTAAACCCTAAACCCTAAACCCTAAACCCTAAACCCTAAACCCTAAACCCTAAACCCTAAACCCTAAACCCTAAACCCTAAACCCTAAACCCTAAACCCTAAACCCTAAACCCTAAACCCTAAATTCCCAAGCACCTCGTTGTGCTTCTGCCCACCCCACCGCGCATCACCGTCGCCGTCTACGAGAGACAAGGCATCTCTGAGAAGCGTCAGCTGGTTGCCAGACTGGGTCGCCCATGCAGCCGTAGGCTGCCCCCTGGGAGTCGCGATTCAAAGATAAACTTTCCCTTGATCCTCGAAGAATATAACACCCTAAACCCAGAGACTTTTGACCTGGAATTCGCTCCTATGTTTCTCCGACGCGTAAAAACACGTGGAGCGCTCCGACCGCCTCTGGGCGCATGTGGGAGCGCCTGGGAGCGCCTGGGAGCGTCTGGGAGCGCCTGGGAGCGCTGGGGAGCGCTTGGGAGCGCCTGGGGGCGTGCGGGAAGCGCTTGGGAGCGCCTGGGAGCGCTTGGGACGCTTGGGAGCGCTTGGGATCGCCGGGGAGCGCCTGGGAGCGCTTGGGAGCGCCTGGGAGCGCTTGGGAGCGCCTGGGGGCGTGTGGGAAGCGCTTGGGAGCGCCTGGGAGCGCTTGGGGCGCTTGGGAGCGCTTGGGATCGCCGGGGAGCGCCTGGGAGCGCTTGGGAGCGCCTGGGGGCGCTTGGGAGCGCTTGGGAGCGCCTGGAAGCGCCGGGGAGCGCCTGGGAGCGCCTGGGAACGCCTGGGAGCGCCTGGGAGCGCTTGGAGCGCATTGGGAATTTAGGGGCCAGCGGCCCTAAACCCTAAAAGGCTTTAGTTTGGGAGGTCGCCGGCCCTGCGGCCGGGGGTGGGAAATGGTTGCAGCTCTGGCGCCCTTCGCCAAGCTTGATCGGGTCGGCTAAACGCCCCCCCAATCAAGCTTGCCGAAGGGGGGGCTGCCTTGCCTTGACTGTCGGCCGCTGCGCGCCCGAGAAGCCCTAAACCCTAAACCCTAAACCCTAAACCCTAAACCCTCAAGACGAAAAACACCACGTATTGAGCAAGCTCGAGTGGTGCCATGGCGAAAGACAATGAAACGATACCATGCCGAACGATGTAAGCGAGCCCGGCGCAAGCTTGCGCGAGCGCCTGATGGGCGCGCCAACCATACCCGACGCTCCGAGCGAGCCGGCGCGAGCGGAAGCAGCTCCGGAACAGCGGCCCCCAGGCGGTCTCGAAGCTCCCAGGCGCCCCGAAGCGCTCCCAAGCAAGGGCTCCCAGGCGCTCCTAAACGCTTCCGGCACGCTCCCCAGCGTTCCCAAGCGCTCCCAGGCGCTCCCGAGCGCTCCCGGCACGCTCCCGGGCGCTCCCAGGCGCTCCCGGCACGCTCCCGGCACGCTCCCGGCACGCTCCCAGGCGCTCCCAGGCGCTCCCGGGCGCTCCCGGCACGCTCCCGGGCGCTCCCAGGCGCTCCCGGCACGCTCCCGGCACGCTCCCGGCCACTCCCAGGCGCTCCCAGGTGCTCCAGGGCGCTCCCGGCACGCTCCCGGGCGCTCCCAAGCGTTCCCGGCACGCTCCCGGCACGCTCCCAAGCGCTCCCAAGCGCTCCCAGGCGCTCCCAGGCGCTCCCAGGTGCTCCCAGGCGCTCCCAGGAGCGCGCGCAGCGCGCTGGAACGCTTCTGGGACGTCTGGGAGACAGCCGCCGCGCGGGAGGGAGCGCGATCTTCGAGCGGGCACGCACGGAAACGCTTTCGGAACAGCGCAGGCAGACAGCCGCCGCGCGGGGGGGAGCGCGATCTTCGAGCGGGCACGCACGGAAGCGCTCTCGGCGATAGCGCACACCAATTGGTACCGCCGCGAGGTCCGCAGACGCTAATACATGGTGTAAACCCTAAACCCTAAACTGCAGGCGCGGACCTGGGGGCGCGCACCGCCACGCCTGTAAGGATCTGCTAGTGAGAGCGAGCTGCACGTCGAGCTCACTGCTACCATAGGCCTGCCGGCCCTAGGCGGTGCTCTGCTCAGACAAAGATAACCCTTAACCCTCGGCCGGATGCTCTGAGATCCCGGGCCGCTCGAGCGCCGGCTCGGGTTTCGGAATCGGCCCAGAAGGGTTCCTGGGCGCTGGGAGCAGAAAATCAATATTTTTGAAAGAAAAATGTGTCTTGGAGTGGCCTTTTTTCGGCACCGCCTCGGAATTCAATTTTCCGGCGCCGGCCAGCGCCGAAACCGGCCCGGGCGCCGGCCCGGGCGCCGACTTGGGCGTCCGGCTCGAGCGCCGGCTCGGGTGCCGGAATCTGCCCGGAAGGGTTCCTGGGCGCCGGGAGCAGAAAATCAATATTTTTGAAAGAAAAATGTGTCTTGGAGTGGCCTTTTTTCGGCACCGCCTCGGAATTGAATTTTCCGGCGCCGGCCGGCGCCGGAACCGGCCCGGGCGCTGGCCCGGGCGCCGGCCCGGGCGTCCGGCTCGAGCGCCGGTCGGGCGCCGGAATCGCCCCGGAAGCGCCGGGAGCAGAAAATCCATATTTTCGAAAGAAAAATGTGTCTTGGAGTGGCCTTTTTTCGGCACTGCCATGGAATTCAATTTTCCGGCGCCGGCCGGCGCCGGAACCGGCTCGGGCGCCGGCTCGGGCGCCGGCCCAAGCGTCCGGCTCGAGCGCTGGCCCAAGTGCCGGAATCGCCTCGGAAGGGTTCCCAAGCGCCGAGAGCAGAAAATCAATATTTTTGAAAGAAAAATGTGTCTTGGAGTGGCCTTTTTTTCGGCACCGCCTCGGAATTCAATTTTCCGGTGCCGGCCGGCGCCGGAACCGGCCCGGGCGCCGGCCCGGGCGCCGACCCGGGCGTCCGGCTCGAGCGCCGGCTCGGGTGCCGGAATCGGCCCGGAAGGGTTCCTGGGCGCCGGGAGCAGAAAATCAATATTTTTGAATCAAAAATGTGTCTTGGAGTGGCCTTTTTTCGGCACCGCCTCGGAATTCAATTTTCCGGCGCCGTCCGGCGCCGAAACCGACCCGGGCGCCGGCCCGGGCGCCGACTTGGGCGTCCGGCTCGAGCGCCGGCTCGGGTGCCAGAATCCGCCCGAAGGGTTCCTGGGCGCCGGGAGCAGAAAATCAATATTCTTGAAAGAAAAATGTGTCTTGGAGTGGCCTTTTTTCGGCACCGCCTCGGAAATCAATTTTCTAGCGCCGGCCGGCGCCGGAACCGGCCCGGGCGCCGACTTGGGCGTCTGGCTCGAGCGCCGGCTCGGGTGCCGGAATCCGCCCGGAAGGGTTCCTGGGCGCCGGGAGCAGAAAATCAATATTTTTGAAAGAAAAATGTGTCTTGGAGTGGCCTTTTTTCGGCACGCCTCGGAAATCAATTTTCTAGCGCCGGCCGGCGCCGGAACCGGCTCGGGCGCTGGCCCGGGCGCCGGCCCGGGCGTCTGGCTCGAGCGCCGGTCGGGTGCCGGAATCGGCTCGGAAGGGTTCCCGGGCGCCGGGAGCAGGAAATCAAGATTTTCGAAAGGAAAATGTGTCTTGGAGTGGCCTTTTTTCGGCGCCGCCTCGGAATTCAATTACGGCGCCGGCCGGAGCCGGAATCGCTCCGAGCGCCGGCCCGGACCGCCGGCCCGGGCGTCCGGCTCGAACGCCGCCCTGGGGTGCCGGAATAAGCCCGGAAGGGTTCCTGGGAGCCCTAAATACTAAAACCCTAAATATCACCTAAACCCTAATTCTTTTCAATGTCGCCGTGGGAGATGTCTGCGCCCTACCACGAGTTCCTCCTCGACGACGTGAAGAAGCTCCTGCGTGCGCGCCTTCACCTGGCACCGATGGAGTCCCTGCACTTATCTCACCTGTGCACCCAACTCGTCTCCGGACTTCTGACGGGCGCGAACCAGCAAAACAAGCGCGACGACCGCTGTTGGAAAAAGCACATCCTCAGCTGCAAGACAGGCGATGAGAAGAAGACCACGGTGGTGAGCTTCTTCACGCGCCTGGAATTCCAGGATGGTTCCCGGAAGCAGGCCATTCAGGCGCTCGCGGGCGCTCCCAAGCGCTCCCGGCCCGCTCCTGGCGCGCTCCCAGGCGCTCGCAAGCGCTCCCCAGCGTTCCCAGCGCTCCCACGACTCCGAAGCGCTCCCTGGCGCCCAAGCATTCCCACGCGCTCTTCAGCACCCACAAGCGCTCCAAGGCGCCACGCGGCGCTCCCATGCGCTCCCGCGCGCCCCCAAGCGTGCCCAGACGGTTCCAGGCGGGCCCAGGGCTCCTGGGGGAAGCTCCAGGCGCTCTCCCAGCGCTGCCAGAGGGCCCCCCCAGGGCATTCCACGGGCTCTGCCATGGAGGTGCTGCCGCAGCCATGCGCGCGCATCGTAGCGAGGGGGTGCCAGACCCACTTCCTCGCGCTCCCCCTCCAGCCGTCCGAAGCTCGCGCCGAAGGCGACTGCGTCGATGATTGCAATCGCTTCAGCGGGGGGGCGACCCCAAAGGCGAAACCCAAAGCCGCGGGCGAATGTAACTGCCGTGCGCGTCGCCGTCAGCGAGGAGCCCGACGGCGCAGCCACTCGCTCCAGGCCCACGGGAAACCATGAGATTGCCGCGCCAGCGCCTTCGCAGCGCTGCTCTCCAATGCCGAATGCAAATGCCGGACCCCTGTGGAACCGCTGCGCCAGCGGCAGCCCAACGGCGAAGCTCCACACAGAAGGCGCAAACAGCTGCCTCATCGACGAGGCGAGCTGGCGCGCCAGCGCCATGCACCCTGCGCGCGTGTTCGCATGGGCGCGCATTGCCACGGCCGCGGCCGCGCGCGCTTCCCAGCATTCGCAGCCCAGTGTCACAACCCAGCGCCGACAGCAAAAGCGACAACACATGGGCATGCTGCGCCAGCGGCAGCCCAACGGCGAAGCTAATCGCCGCCATCGCCAACGGCTGCCTCTTCGACGGGACAACGAGCCGAAGCGCCGCCTACGCCACGCGCCCTGCGCGCGTGCTCACGTGGATGCGCAGTGCCACGGCCGCGTCGGCGATCGCCTGCGCGCGCCACTTCGACAGCCCCCCGTGATAGGGGGGTTGGGGGGAGAAACCCTAAACCCTAAAAGGCTTCACTCTGGGTGGTCTGGGGCGGGAGTGCGACTAACCGTGGCGCGCGCGGCTTGGGCAGCGATCCCCCCCAACAACCTTGATGTGGGGGGGATCGCAGCCAGCGCGCGCTTGCGCCAATGCAGGCCCTAAACCCTAAACCCTAAACCCTAACCCTAAACCCTAAACCCTAAACCCTAAACCCTAAACCCTAAACCCTAAACCCTCAACCCCAAACCCCAAACCCCAAACCCCAAACCCCAAACCCCAAACCCCAAACCCCAAACTGCAGGCGCGGCCCTGGGGGCGCGCATCGCCACGCCTGTAAGGATCTGCTAGTGAGAGCGAGCTGCCAGTCGAGCTCACCGCCACAATCGGCCTGCCGGCCTGAGGCTGTGTCTCGCTCAGAAACACATAACCCCTAACCCGGGGCCGGATGCTCCCAAATCGCGGCCGGCCCTGGTGAGTTTAGGGTATTGGGCCGCGGGTTTAGGCTTTCCCTTAAAAACCATTGGATTTCCTTAGAAACTGCCCCAGGACGCTTGGCTTCGCTACGGAAGCGCGCTGCGGCGCTTAGATAGCCGAAATCGTAAAATTAGCGCTTGGGTTTGCCCGCCGCCGCGCTGGTCCCCCTTGTCGCGCTCGCATGCAGCCTCTCTGATATCCAAGCACTTGTATCGGCGCTTAAAAACCTCCGGATTTGCTTAAAACTGACCCCAGAACGCTTGGTTTCTCTGGAAGAGCGCGCTGGGGCAGGTTTTATTGCCGAAGGCGTAAATCCAATGGTCCAAAGGTTCTGTGCGTCCGCCGGCCAAAATCCTCCCTGATGCCGGCCGGCATCACGGAGGATTCTGGGGGGTACCCACAACGAGCTCCCCCGGGCTCCTTGGCTCCTTGTGGGCTCCCATAACGAGCTCCCCCAGGCTCCTTGTGGGCTCCCACAACGAGACCCCCTTCCCCCCAGAGCTCTCCCCCAGAGCTCCCCCCAGAGCTCTCCCCCAGAGCTCTCCCCCAGAGCTCTCCCCCAGAGCTCTCCCCCAGAGCTCCCTCCCAGAGCTCTCCCCCAGAGCTCTCCCCCAGAGCTCTCCCCCAGAGCTCTCCCCCGGAGCTCTCCCCCAGAGCTCTCCCCCAGAGCTCTCCCCAAGAGCTCTCCCCCAGAGCTCTCTCCCAGAGCTCTCCCCCAGAGCTCTCCCCCAGAGCTTTCTCCCAGAGCTCTCCCCCAGAGCTCTCCCCCAGAGCTCTCCCCCAGAGCTCTCCCCCAGAGCTCTCCCCCAGAGCTCTCCCCCAGAGCTCTCCCCCAGAGCTCTCCCCCGGAGCTCTCCCCCAGAGCTCTCCCTCCAGAGCTCTCCCCCAGAGCTCCCCCCAGAGCTCCCCTCCAGAGCTCCCCTCAGAGCTCTTGGCGTGAAGGAGCTCCCAGAGGATCGTTCCCAGGGTAGTGAACAAAACATATCCTCAAGAGCGTGCGCAGACCTCTCTGGGAGAGCTAAACCAAGGAAAATTACCGATATACCGGATTCACATCCCCCCGCCCGCGCGGGCCTAGGTCGCACGCGTAACTTTCGCGAAGGACGACTCTTCTCATTCATCCCTGGTACGCGGCCACTCACTCTTGCCGACGCCTGCACACTTCCCCCCTTGCTAGGGGGGAGCGAGGGGGGTAGACCACCCTAAACCCTAAAAGCAATGACTCTGGGCGGATGGGGCGGGACTCAACGCACCCATCCATCCCCCCCTACACCCTGGTGAGGGGGGGATAGGATGGTTCTGCTCGGAAACCCCAAACCCCAAACCCTAAACCCTAAACCCTAAATTCCCAAGCACCTCGTTGTGCTTCTGCCCACCCCACCGCGCATCACCGTCGCCGTCTACGAGAGACAAGGCATCTCTGAGAAGCGTCAGCTGGTTGCCAGACTGGGTCGCCCATGCAGCCGTAGGCTGCCCCCTGGGAGTCGCGATTCAAAGATAAACTTTCCCTTGATCCTCGAAGAATATAACACCCTAAACCCAGAGACTTTTGACCTGGAATTCGCTCCTATGTTTCTCCGACGCGTAAAAACACGTGGAGCGCTCCGACCGCCTCTGGGCGCATGTGGGAGCGCCTGGGAGCGCCTGGGAGCGTCTGGGAGCGCCTGGGAGCGCTGGGGAGCGCTTGGGAGCGCCTGGGGGCGTGCGGGAAGCGCTTGGGAGCGCCTGGGAGCGCTTGGGACGCTTGGGAGCGCTTGGGATCGCCGGGGAGCGCCTGGGAGCGCTTGGGAGCGCCTGGGGGCGCTTGGGAGCGCCTGGGGGCGTGTGGGAAGCGCTTGGGAGCGCCTGGGAGCGCTTGGGGCGCTTGGGAGCGCTTGGGATCGCCGGGGAGCGCCTGGGAGCGCTTGGGAGCGCCTGGGGGCGCTTGGGAGCGCTTGGGAGCGCCTGGAAGCGCCGGGGAGCGCCTGGGAGCGCCTGGGAACGCCTGGGAGCGCCTGGGAGCGCTTGGAGCGCATTGGGAATTTAGGGGCCAGCGGCCCTAAACCCTAAAAGGCTTTAGTTTGGGAGGTCGCCGGCCCTGCGGCCGGGGGTGGGAAATGGTTGCAGCTCTGGCGCCCTTCGCCAAGCTTGATCGGGTCGGCTAAACGCCCCCCCAATCAAGCTTGCCGAAGGGGGGGCTGCCTTGCCTTGACTGTCGGCCGCTGCGCGCCCGAGAAGCCCTAAACCCTAAACCCTAAACCCTAAACCCTAAACCCTCAAGACGAAAAACACCACGTATTGAGCAAGCTCGAGTGGTGCCATGGCGAAAGACAATGAAACGATACCATGCCGAACGATGTAAGCGAGCCCGGCGCAAGCTTGCGCGAGCGCCTGATGGGCGCGCCAACCATACCCGACGCTCCGAGCGAGCCGGCGCGAGCGGAAGCAGCTCCGGAACAGCGGCCCCCAGGCGGTCTCGAAGCTCCCAGGCGCCCCGAAGCGCTCCCAAGCAAGGGCTCCCAGGCGCTCCTAAACGCTTCCGGCACGCTCCCCAGCGTTCCCAAGCGCTCCCAGGCGCTCCCGAGCGCTCCCGGCACGCTCCCGGGCGCTCCCAGGCGCTCCCGGCACGCTCCCGGCACGCTCCCGGCACGCTCCCAGGCGCTCCCAGGCGCTCCCGGGCGCTCCCGGCACGCTCCCGGGCGCTCCCAGGCGCTCCCGGCACGCTCCCGGCACGCTCCCGGCCACTCCCAGGCGCTCCCAGGTGCTCCAGGGCGCTCCCGGCACGCTCCCGGGCGCTCCCAAGCGTTCCCGGCACGCTCCCGGCACGCTCCCAAGCGCTCCCAAGCGCTCCCAGGCGCTCCCAGGCGCTCCCAGGTGCTCCCAGGCGCTCCCAGGAGCGCGCGCAGCGCGCTGGAACGCTTCTGGGACGTCTGGGAGACAGCCGCCGCGCGGGAGGGAGCGCGATCTTCGAGCGGGCACGCACGGAAACGCTTTCGGAACAGCGCAGGCAGACAGCCGCCGCGCGGGGGGGAGCGCGATCTTCGAGCGGGCACGCACGGAAGCGCTCTCGGCGATAGCGCACACCAATTGGTACCGCCGCGAGGTCCGCAGACGCTAATACATGGTGTAAACCCTAAACCCTAAACTGCAGGCGCGGACCTGGGGGCGCGCACCGCCACGCCTGTAAGGATCTGCTAGTGAGAGCGAGCTGCACGTCGAGCTCACTGCTACCATAAGCCTGCCGGCCCTAGGCGGTGCTCTGCTCAGACAAAGATAACCCTTAACCCTCGGCCGGATGCTCTGAGATCCCGGGCCGCTCGAGCGCCGGCTCGGGTTTCGGAATCGGCCCAGAAGGGTTCCTGGGCGCTGGGAGCAGAAAATCAATATTTTTGAAAGAAAAATGTGTCTTGGAGTGGCCTTTTTTCGGCACCGCCTCGGAATTCAATTTTCCGGCGCCGGCCAGCGCCGAAACCGGCCCGGGCGCCGGCCCGGGCGCCGACTTGGGCGTCCGGCTCGAGCGCCGGCTCGGGTGCCGGAATCTGCCCGGAAGGGTTCCTGGGCGCCGGGAGCAGAAAATCAATATTTTTGAAAGAAAAATGTGTCTTGGAGTGGCCTTTTTTCGGCACCGCCTCGGAATTGAATTTTCTGGCGCCGGCCGGCGCCGGAACCGGCCCGGGCGCTGGCCCGGGCGCCGGCCCGGGCGTCCGGCTCGAGCGCCGGTCGGGCGCCGGAATCGCCCCGCCGGGAGCAGAAAATCAATATTTTCGAAAGAAAAATGTGTCTTGGAGTGGCCTTTTTTCGGCACTGCCATGGAATTCAATTTTCCGGCGCCGGCCGGCGCCGGAACCGGCTCGGGCGCCGTCTCGGGCGCCGGCCCAAGCGTCCGGCTCGAGCGCTGGCCCAAGTGCCGGAATCGCCTCGGAAGGGTTCCCAAGCGCCGAGAGCAGAAAATCAATATTTTTGAAAGAAAAATGTGTCTTGGAGTGGCCTTTTTTCGGCACCGCCTCGGAATTCAATTTTCCGGTGCCGGCCGGCGCCGGAACCGGCCGGGCGCCGGCCCGGGCGCCGACCCGGGCGTCCGGCTCGAGCGCCGGCTCGGGTGCCGGAATCGGCCCGGAAGGGTTCCTGGGCGCCGGGAGCAGAAAATCAATATTTTTGAATCAAAAATGTGTCTTGGAGTGGCCTTTTTTCGGCACCGCCTCGGAATTCAATTTTCCGGCGCCGTCCGGCGCCGAAACCGACCCGGGCGCCGGCCCGGGCGTCGACTTGGGCGTCCGGCTCGAGCGCCGGCTCGGGTGCCAGAATCCGCCCGAAGGGTTCCTGGGCGCCGGGAGCAGAAAATCAATATTCTTGAAAGAAAAATGTGTCTTGGAGTGGCCTTTTTTCGGCACCGCCTCGGAAATCAATTTTCTAGCGCCGGCCGGCGCCGGAACCGGCCCGGGCGCCGACTTGGGCGTCTGGCTCGAGCGCCGGCTCGGGTGCCGGAATCCGCCCGGAAGGGTTCCTGGGCGCCGGGAGCAGAAAATCAATATTTTTGAAAGAAAAATGTGTCTTGGAGTGGCCTTTTTTCGGCACGCCTCGGAAATCAATTTTCTAGCGCCGGCCGGCGCCGGAACCGGCTCGGGCGCTGGCCCGGGCGCCGGCCCGGGCGTCTGGCTCGAGCGCCGGTCGGGTGCCGGAATCGGCTCGGAAGGGTTCCCGGGCGCCGGGAGCAGGAAATCAAGATTTTCGAAAGGAAAATGTGTCTTGGAGTGGCCTTTTTTCGGCGCCGCCTCGGAATTCAATTACGGCGCCGGCCGGAGCCGGAATCGCTCCGAGCGCCGGCCCGGACCGCCGGCCCGGGCGTCCGGCTCGAACGCCGCCCTGGGGTGCCGGAATAAGCCCGGAAGGGTTCCTGGGAGCCCTAAATACTAAAACCCTAAATATCACCTAAACCCTAATTCTTTTCAATGTCGCCGTGGGAGATGTCTGCGCCCTACCACGAGTTCCTCCTCGACGACATGAAGAAGCTCCTGCGTGCACGCCTTCACCTGGCACCGATGGAGTCCCTGCACTTATCTCACCTGTGCACCCAACTCGTCTCCGGACTTCTGACGGGCGCGAACCAGCAAAACAAGCGCGACGACCGCTGTTGGAAAAAGCACATCCTCAGCTGCAAGACAGGCGATGAGAAGAAGACCACGGTGGTGAGCTTCTTCACGCGCCTGGAATTCCAGGATGGTTCCCGGAAGCAGGCCATTCAGATGTACCGCGGGAGCGGTCGCCCACACCTCCACTGCTTGCTCTGGCTGGAAGACGTGGCTGACATCGAGCTGGAGAAGTCTCTCAGCGCGACGCTCCCCGCAGACGAGACTCAGGCCGCATACGTTAAGGGCTCCCACGTCCAGGGGGCCACGTCCACCCTCCACGCGGCGGCCCCTGGGGAAGGTTACTCGTGCGACTCTTCACCCGCAAGGGTCCAGGCCGCGCGCGTAGCTTTCGCGAAGGACGACTCCTCTGAACCAAACCCTCAAGGTACGTCACGTTCTCTTTCTGACGCCTGAACACTTCCCCCCTAGATAGGGGGGAGCGAGGGGGGATGATCCCTAAACCCTAAAAGCAATGACTCTGGGTGGATGGGGTGGGACAGCACGCGCGCATCCATCCCCCCCTGCCTCCTGAGGAGGGGGGGATGAGATGGTTCCGCACTGGGACCCTAAACCCACCCTAAACCCTAAACCCACCCTAAACCTTAAACCCTAAACCCTAAACTGCAAGCCACGGGCGGTGCATCGTCAGAAGCCCGTGGCGCCTGGCCGAGCGCTCAGCGAGCCTGCCCATACAGCGTGCGCCGCACCGACGAAGCGGCGATAGCCGCTGAGGAGGAATTCGCACGCCGCGCGGTGCATCCCCGTGGTGTTCTCCTAAGAAAAGGAACCCCTAACCCTCAGCCCTAGCCTGCGGCTCCCCTACGATCCGCTACATCCCCTGGTGCTCCAAACCTATGAAAATACAGCATGCGGTGCCCCCTGGGTGCTCCAAACCTATGAAATTACCGCATGCGGCGCTCCAAGCGCTTCCAAACGCTCCTCCCAAGGACTCTCTAAGCGCTCCCGGCACGCTCCCAAGCGCTCCCTGGCGTTCCCAAGCGCTCCCAGGCGCTCTCCCGGCACGCCCCCAGGCGCGTTCCCAGGCGCGCGCTGGCTGCGCTCCCAAGCGCTCCCACGCGCTCCCAAGCGCTCCCGGCACGCCCCCAAGCGCTCCCAGGCGCTCGCAAGCGCTCCCAAGCGCTCCCGGCACGCTCCTGGCGCGCTCCCAGGTGCTCGCAGGCGCTCCCCAGCGTTCCCAGCGCTGCCACAACTCCGAAGCGCTCCTAAGCGCCCCCCGGCGCTCTCAGGCGCCCAAGTATTCCCACGCGCTCTTAAGCACCCACAAACGCTCCAAGGCGCCACGCAGCGCCCCCATGCGCTCCCGCGCGCTCCCAAGCGTGCCCAGGCGGTTCCAAGCGGTCCCGGGGCTCCTGGGGGAAGCTCCAGGCGCTCTCCCAGCGCTGCCAGAGGGCCCCCCCAAGGCATTCCACGGGCTCTGCCATGGAGGTGCTGCCGCAGCCATGCGCGCGCATCGTAGCGAGGGGGTGCCAGACCCACCCCCTCGCGCTCCCCCTCCAGCCGTCCGAAGCTCGCGCCGAAGGCGGCTGCGTCGATGATTGCAATCGCTTCAGCGGGGGGGCGACCCCAAAGGCGAAACCCAAAGCCGCGGGCGAATGTAACTGCCGTGCGCGTCGCCGTAAGCGAGGAGCCCCACGGCGCAACCACTTGCTCCAGGCCCACGGGAAACCATAGGATTGCCGCGCCAGCGCCTTCGCAATGCTGCTTTCCAATGCCGAAGGCAAATGCCGGACCCCTGTGGAACTGCTGCGCCAGCGGCAGCCCACCGGCGAAGCTCCACGCCGAAGGTGCAAACGGCTGCCTCATCGACGAGGCGACCTGGCGCGCCAGCGCCATGCACCCTGCGCGCGCGCTCGCATCGGCGCGCATTGCTACGGCCGCGGCCGCGCGCGCGCATCCCAGCATTCACAGCCCAGTGTCACAACCCAGTGCCGAAGGCAAAAGCGGCAACGCATGAACATGCTGCGCCAGCGGCAGCCCAACGGCGAAGCTCAACGCAGAAATCGCCAAAGGCCGCCTCTTCGACGGGGCGACGAGCCGAAGCGCCGCCTACGTCATGCGCCCTGCGCGCATGCTCAAGTGGATGCGCAGTGCCACGGCCGCGTCGGCGATCGCCTGCGCGCAACACTTCGACAGCCCCCCGTGATAGGGGGGTTGGGGGGAGAAACCCTAAACCCTAAAAGGCTTCACTCTGGGTGGTCTGGGGCGGGAGTGCGACTAACCGTGGCGCGCGCGGCTTGGGCAGCGATCCCCCCCAACAACCTTGATGGGGGGGGATCGCAGCCAGCGCGCGCCTGCGCCAATGCAGGCCCTAAACCCTAAACCCTAAGCCCTAAGCCCTAACCCCTAACCCTAACCCTAAACCCTAAACCTCGCTCGCCTCGCACCGGGCCCCTGCGGAAAGGGGGGGAGGGGGGGGGGGGGGGTTCCGACCCCCCCCCCTCCTTCAGGGGGGGGGGGGGAGGAGTTCCGACCCCCCCCCCCCCTTTCAAAGGGGGGGGGGGGGAGGGGTTCGACCCCCCCCCCCCTTAAAGGGGGGGGAGGGGGCGGGGGGGTTCTCGGAACCCCCCCCCCTTCCCTTAAGGGGGGAGGGGGGGGGGGGGGGGCCTGGAGCACACCCCCCCTTTTGTGTCTTCCAGGTGATCCACTGGCGCTCTTTCCCAAAATGGCGACGGTTACAAGAATTGGACGACCCGCTCGGATTAGTAACGTGATCCGCGGGCTCATAGGGAGGGGGCTCCCGCTTGAAACTTCGTCGCAATTCACTTACGCATGTGGCCTGGGAGTGGCGTTCTGGCAGCGCGAGAGCCCAAAGCTGGCGACAGTCACAGGAATTGGATGACCCGCTCGGATTAGTAACGTGATCCGCGAGCCCCATAAGGGGGCCCCCGCCTAGGACTTCTTCGTAATTCACTCACGAATGTGGCCTGGGAGTGGTGTTCTGGCAGCGCGAGAGCCCAAAAGTGGCGACAGTTAAAAGAATATGATGGCCCGCTCGGGTTAGCAACATGACCCGTGGGCCCCATAGGGAGGGGGCTCCCGCTTAAGACTTCCTCGCAATTCACTCACAAATGTGGCCTGGGAACGGCGTTCTGGCAGCGCGAGAGCCCAAAAGTGGCGACAGTTACAGGAATTGGATGACCCGCTCGGATTAGTAACATGATCAGCGGGCCCCATAAGCAGGGGGCTCCCGCTTGAGACTTCCTCATAATTCACTCACAGACGAGGCCCAAGGCGAGTGAGTGAGTGAGAGAGTGACTGACTGACTGACTGACTGGTGATGATGATGATGATGATCATCACACTCTCCCACACGCACACTTATCATCATCATATGTGAGTGCTGATGAGTGAGTGAGTCAGTGAGTGAGTGCGTGAGGGATGATGAGTGAGTGAGTGAGTGAGGAATGAGTGATTGTGATGATGGTGGGCCCCTGTTCCTGCGCGGGGTGTCCACAGAAAACAAGAACCCCACTTTGGATGTGGGAAATTAATATTAGTACCAGTCATACGACTACTACTATTAATGACAAAAATCTGGAACATTGAATAATACTAGTCGTAGTAGTAGTAGTAGTAGTAGTAGTAGTAGTAGTAGTCGTAGTAGTAGTAGTAGTAGTCGTCGTAGTCGTAGTAGTAGTAGTAGTAGTAGTAGTAGTAGTAGTAGTAGTAGTAGTCAGTAGTAGTAGTAGTCGTATTAGTGATGGAGTAGGAGTCGTTTCAGTAGTAGTAGTAGTAGTAGTAGTAGTAGTAGTAGTAGTAGTAGTAGTAGTAGTAGTAATCGTAATAGTAGTAGTAGTAGTAATAGTTCGAGTAGTAGTAGTAGTAGTAGTAGTCGTAGTAGTCGTAGTAGTAGTAGTAGTAGTAGTAGTAGTAGTAGTCGTAGTAGTAGTCGTAGTAGTAGTCGTAGTAGTAGTAGTAGTAGTAGTAGTAGTAGTAGTAGTAGTATTAGTAGTAGTAGTAGTAGTCGTAATAGTAGTAGTAGTAGTAGTAGTCGTAGTAGTAGTAGTAGTAGTAGTAGTAGTAGTAGTAGTAGTAGTCCCCCCAAGGCTCTGGGGAGCCTGTAGGCGGGGGGGCTACTGCTGCCCTCAAACTGCGAGCGGCAGCCACCCTTCCATTTCTCGTGCCCTTGCCGTTACGCACACTCTTCCTTGCCCTGAAGGGAGGTCCCGGGATGGCGGCGGCCGCTGGCGGCGCTGCGGACGCAGGTGCCGGGGCTCGAGTGGCTGGGAGCAACGACGCGGCGGCCCGAGGTGAAGGCGGTGCGCTGGCAGCCGCAGCGGGCAGCGGAGGTGCCGGGGCCGCCCCGTGCGCCTCCGCTGCCGCACTCGCATCGGGCGGCGCAGACGCTCCAGAAGCTCTAGTGGACGGCGGCACCGACGTCCACATGCGGGACAGCGAAGGGCAGCCTGCGCAGCGGCGGCGCCGCATGACGGGAGGACGCATCACGCGCTGGTGCGTCAGCGCCCAGGCGACCCGCGGCAAGCAAGCCCATTGCACCCGCTGCATGGGAGGCTTCGAGGCGGGTGAGTGGCGCGCGGCAGGCGTCGTGACGCGCCCCGTGGGCTCCCAGGCGCACGCGGGCAAGAAGTGGCTCCACATGACCTGCGTGGACGGTCCTTTGCCACCAGCGACGGCGATGGAGGGCTACACGCAGCTCCCCGAGGGCGACCGGGAACGCCTCACAGCTGCTCTGGAGGCCCGAGGCGGCCCCATCTTGCCCATGCTGGAGACGGTCGAAGGCCAGGTGCCCACTCCTCCCTCCCAGGGAGATGGCGCGGCAGGGAGTGCTGGGGTCGCCCCGAGGTTCCCTGCCGCCGCCGCGCCAGGGGCGCCGTCTCCCGCGGACATCCTACAGCCGCCCCTTGACGCCCCCGCGGCCGCGGACGACGACGGGGGGCTCGAAGCAGGTGTCTACGACGACTACCTGGACGACCAGGTGGCTGACGAGGACGCGTACCATGAGATTCGGTTTGTCGGCCTGGATTGGTGGGGCACCATCGGGTGGGACCGCACCCTGCTACAGGGCGCGCCCACCAAGGCCATGATCCCTGACAGCATGGCCGCCGCCGTTAGCCACGTGAAGGTACGGCTGTGCCTAGCGATCGAACAGGCCCGCCAGGGCAGTGACGGCCTGGCATCGCGCACGCTGACGCGGCTGTGGAAGGTTTTCTTAGCGCTGGATGGGCTGCTTTTCAGCGAGAACGCGACCCCGACCCCGACGACGCGACGAGAACGCCTCCAGGAGCGTTTGCAGTGGATCCAGGACGGCCAATGGGATGTCGCCTGGCTCTCCATGGAGGACCAGACGCGCACCTCGGTCACCGCGAAGGGCCGCGAAGACCGCGTCGCGGCCCGTGTTCGCCGTGTCACCGAGCTCGCGCGAGCGGGCGAAATGTCTCGGGCGGCAGCGGCAGTGTGGCCCCAGGGTGATATGGCGGATGCAGCGGCGGTGGTTAGGAAGTTTAGCACCAGCCAGCAGCCTGCGGCGCCTCGCCCAGGCGAGTGGGCCCCCCCCCCCCTGGCACTGGGGCCGTCCCGCATGGGCCAGGGGGGGGGGCCCCCGCGGCGGGGGCCGACATGGCGATGCCGCCAGCCACGCCCCCTCACGAGCTCCACGGCGCGGCAGAGCTACACCACCGCGTGGCCAACCACCACAAGCGCCAGTTTGGTCGCTTCCCCCGCCGTGGCGGTGCGGGACCTGGAGGCGGACGCTACGAGCACTGGGCCCCGCTCAAGCACGACGAAGACGGAGCGGAGGCGGTAGCCAACACGCTGGCGCGCCTGGCCGTCGGCGACCTTCCCCCCGAAGCTCTAGCCGCCCTGACCGCGGCGCGCCTCGCAGGCATCCCCAAGGCTACCCCTGGGGACGTGCGAGTCCTGGGCTGCGGGAATGTCACCCGCCGCATGGTGGGCCGCAGCGCGGCCAAGGTCCATCACAAGGACATGCGGGCGGCGGTGGGGGGCCAACAATTCGGCCTGGCTAAGGACGGATGCGGTGCCCTCCACCGACGCCTGTGCACGATGGCCAATTCGAGCCCTGGCAAGTGGGTGGTGGCGGTGGACCTCGGGGATGCGTTCAGCAACATCCCCCGTGACCTCGTCAAGGAGGCCGTGCGCTCCAAGGTGCCCGCCCTGGCGCCGCTGGCGGAGGCCTGGCCCCCTGCTCGCACACGCCACGTGGCGGGGGGTGGGTCCCAACCTGCCCGGCTGGTCGACCAGATCCGCGGCCTTGACCAGGGCTGCCCGATGAGCCCTGGCTTCTACGCGGTCGGCACTGCGGATGACCTCAGCATCGGGCGCATGGCCGTGCGCGCGGTGGACGTCGAGGGGGACTGCCTGGCGTTCTTGGACGACACGTACTTCGTGGGCACCGCGGCTGCTGTGTTCCGCGGCTTGGATGCCTGGCGAGCCCGCATCGAAGCCCATGGGATGAAGCTGAAGATGTCCAAGACCCAGATCTGGCCCCCGGACCCTCACGCTGTCCTGCCGCCGGAGTTCGCGGAGCACGGCCAGTACCGCGCCCCGAAGCTCAAGGCGGTAGGGTCTACTCTGGCCTACACAAACCACGACGTGGATACTGACTGGTGGGGCGTCCCGCTCACGGACTTTGCCGCCCCGGAGGACCTCGACGCGGGCGGCCTCGCGCCGGCTGGCGGTGCCGGGGTCGCCCCGGGCGCCGCCATGCCACTCCCCTGCGGCGAGGCCTTCCTCCAGAAGCAGGACCGCTACTTCCGGGAACTCTTGATGCTCCGCACGCACGGGCTGTCTGCCTTTGACGCCTTCCAGTTGATGCGGATCTGGTCGAGGGGCGCCTGCGTCCACATCCAGCGCGCGCTTCCGCTCACGGCGGCGTGGGGCCGCCGGGTGGATGACGGAGTGGTCGCCTTCGTCAACGCCCTTCTGGGGGTCGCGGCGGCCCCCCGAGAGCAGATCTTCATGAAGGTCAGCGACGGAGGTTTGGGCTGTGGCAGCGCCGAACAGCGCGGCCCCGCTGCTCTCCTGGCGCCCTTGGAAGCCGGGATTCACGCGGCTGCCCAGGAGCTCCGCGAGACGACAACGATTGGCTTCTCTCGGCGGTGGCCGGGCCTTGGCCGCGCCCTCTCGGCGGCGGACGAGGAGCAGGGGCGGTTGGCAGGAGGCCGTCGCCCCCAGGGTGATCGTTGGCAGGGCCTCTTGGAAGGGCGGATGGGGCAAGGGCCAGAAGACGTACACCCAGCATGTACGGGACCACGCCACCAAGACGTTCTTGGCCGCGCTGCCGGCGACGGCGGCGGCGGCGGTGCATAGTGCCTCGGGCAGCTCAGCGGGCGCCTGGTTGGATAACTTCGAAGGGGTTTCGCCCCTCGCCGACCACGCGTTCTGCATTGCGGCCAAAAGGCGCATGCATCTGCCGCTGCTGCAGTCCGAGTGCACGTGTCAGAACCGGCCGGCGGCGCCCGCCCGCGCGATGGCGCAGGCCGGCCCGGCGCGTGGCCGCACGGTGTACGTCCGCTGCGTTCGTGCGCTCAACTGCCCCCGGGGAGGTGGCCCGGTGCGCCGCCACAACGCCATTCGAGATGCTGTGGCGCTCTGATTGCGCGGGGTGGGCCATCACGCCCTAGTGGAGCAGGTCATCCCAGAGTGGCACACGGAAGAACAGGGCGCGGCCACACTGGACGTCGTCTACCATCGAGGCCTCCACGGCCGGGTGTGTCTCGACATCAGCTTGGTGGGCGAGGTGGCCGTGGCCCAGACGGGGCGGCCGCATCAGGCATCCGTGCAGCGCAGAGAAAAAGTGAAGCACCGTAGATATCAATGTTCTGGCCTGGTGCCCTTTGTTCTCGATGTCAATGGCCGCTGGGGCGCAGAGGCGGAGACGTGGCTGCGCCGTGCCGTAAGGGAATTGCCCGAGGCCGAGCGGCCCGCAGCGCGCTCGCCCCTGCGCGCGGCAGTGGCCAACGCCCTGCAGGGCCAAATCGCTGAGCAGGTCGCCCAGGCGACGGAAGACGTAGTCGGGCTGGGCGCCGGGGCCGCCCCGAGTGCCCGGTCTTGACTAGATGTGGCTCCCTCCCACACGTGTGTGCTCCCTGGCCCTTCCCTTCCCCCTTGCCTACCTGCTGCCTTGATCAGTTGTAAAGCCGTGGTCACGTCAGCTGTGTATACTGCACTGTATAGTTCCCTCATAGTGCGCATGATGCGTTCTTGCTTCGTCATGTCAGCTTTGCACGCTGCGTTGTGCATTTACCCAGCCTTGTGCGCGTTGTGCTTCCGCCATGCCACCTTCGTTGTGCTCATAGTCTTGAATTGCTCTCTCAACCCGTCCGCGACGGGCCATCGTTCCGCCAGCAGCATCAGCCCGAGGCCACTTGCAAAAGAGGCGTCAAGAGGCGTTCGAGATCGGGGGCGCCCCGCGGGTCCTGGGACCGTCGGCGGCCCGCCGTCCGCTTTGTCGCCCGCCCGCGACGTGGTTTCCTCGCCCCCCTTCCCCCTCTCCTGCCCGCCCAGGGTCCCGAACGGGGGTCAGGCCGTTTTCAGCCTGCTGAAGGATCGGTCTCCGCTCGCCTGGAGCCGCTGGTTTCAACCTTTAGTTCCCATGTTTCATCTTCGTTCCGCCTTGTCAGTCGGCCACCCCATTATGGTTCGGTGTGCAGCCTCTCTCCCTCCCCCTCCTCCCTCGGCAGCTGTTTGGCTCGTGAAGTTTCGCTTCGCACGATCTCTTGAGCTGCACCTCCCGTGCCATCCTTCCGACCAAGTGATGGCGCCCAAGTTCTCGAAGCCTGCGCCGATGCCGTGGCCTGCAGTGACGCATGCCGACTCGCCCAGTCACGACGCGGCGCCCCGTCGCGAGGCGCTGGCGGCGAAGGCTAAGGCGAGGTCCGAGGCGCGCGCGAAGGCCAGCGGTTCGACCGCGGCCGACGCGCCCACTCCCAAAGCGGGGCCTGCGCCGCGCCCTGGCCAGCAGGTGAGCGCGTCGGAGAGCAGCGACATCTCGGACGAGGGGTTCGACGTGATGTCGGAGGCGGCGACCTTTCGGACGGCGCCGACACTGCCTACGGAGTCGGCGACGCCTGCCGAGGGTGCCGACGGAGGCAGCGGTACGGGGGCCGCCCCCAGTGCCGCTGCCTCCGACGGTGCCTCTGACGGAGCCCCCACGGCGACGGCCAAGGCGCCTGCTGAGCCCTCGGCGATGCCCACGTCGGCGGTGGTGCCAGTGACGAAGGCGGCCCTGGCAGCGGCAGCCACCTACTCCAACTTCACCGCGGAGCAGCGCCGCGGGTTGGACGCGATCACCCTCGCGCTCCACAACCTCCAGCTGCGGGAGCAGGCTGCGAGCGGCCGCGGCGGGCGAGGCGCGCGCAGCGACGCCGACGGCGGCCGCCCCATGGACGATGGGACCGCCAGTGAGGCTCCGAGTGCAGCGACCACGGGCGCCCTCAGCGGGCAAGGCGGCAAACGCCACCGCCGTCGCAGCAACAAGGCTGTCTGCGGCAAAGCCCCCCCACCGAGCGGCGGCGCGGCTGCTGAGCTCGAGGGCGCTGAGATGACGACGGACGTGGACTACGTCGGGGCGGGCTACGTCCACTGCATGGGTGCGTACTGGGTCCCGCCGCAGCGCCTGGGCTGGTGTCGGGAGTGAGCAGCGCTGGATGACTGGAAAGTCATGATGGTGGAGTACGTGGACGAGCTCAACTGTGGCGAAATGCGCCGCTACACCGAGGCTTCAGAGCACAACCCGCAGTGCCCCAAGCTGCGAAAGGGTATTCAAGGCCAATACAAGCTGTACACGTGCTCGCACTGCGTGGCGGCGGCGCAGAACATCACCGAGCACGAGGCTGTGACGCGCGCAGCGCGCCAGAACAAGGGAGCTGGCTCCATCGACCACGCCGCGAAGCGCGTGGCGAAGTTCCGCGCGAGCTTCGACCATATCAAGGAGGGCATGGACGTGCTTGTGGGGTACGCGCTCTCCAATGACGGCTTGCTGACCCTGCGGAGGGCGACGGAAGGCGTCGGGGTGGGCATCGATCCCGAGAGCGCGGGCGCCCCCCCGGCCACGGAAACGGTGGCGGAGGAGGTCGGTCGCCCGATGGCGGTGGAGGTGGTGCCGGGGCCGCCCCGCGCGCCACCTCCACCCCTCGAGGATGGACCTGGCGCCGCAGACCCTCCCCGCGGTGATGATAGCGACCCCCCGCTCGACAACAACGTCGAGGGCCAGGAGCACCAGCTGACCAACGCCAAGACTGTGGAGGAGGTCGCGGATATCGAGCCCCTGCTGCGGCTCGGCCTCTCCAAGAAATCGCTGAAGCGTATGGCGCGGGCCTACGGTGTCCTCAAATTCGAGACCATGCGCGCCCACATGCTGGGAGGCCTGGGGCCCATCCTGGAAAAGAAAGAGGACATGGTGAAAGGCGCAGAGGCGCAGGACGGGGTCCAGAAGCGGCTCGACGCGCTGAATGCGGAGGCAGAGGATGATGTGGACAGGCTGAAGAAGGGCCCCCTGGAAGCCTCGGGGGTCGTGGACGCGCACCTGGGACACGAGCGTGCGTGGAAGGAGGAGTGCCAGGGCAACGCCGTGGCGCAGGAGACCTACCGACGGATGGGCGACTACACGGACCAGCTCTACCGTGGCAAGGGCTTTACGTTCAACATGTACTACAAGTGCTCGGCCAACAAGACCTGGGACAATTCCAATGGATGCTGCTCGGTGATCCGTTCGGACCGCTGGACGCAACTCCTCACCTGCGCGCAGGAGGCGGTGGGGGAGACGGGCCAGCGCTGGCACTGCCATTGTGGTGCGCGCTACGCGACCTCCTACGGCGTGTGCATCGAGATGAAAGAGGAAGAGCAGAGCCCGCCCCGCGCATACTACATGCACGCGGACTTCCCCGAGGAGGATATCCGCGACTTGAAGGCCCTGCTGCGTTACGACAAGCTCAAGAAGGAGGGGGTAGCGGTGCTCAGCGTTGTGGACCTCCTGAAGCACCTGCCCAAGGTCGAGCCGCTGGCGGTGGGCACCGTCTTCAAGCGCTACGCTCCGCAGCAGCCGCAGCGGGAGGGCCACTGCGCGCTAATGGAGGGGCTCTCCTGGGACAGCCTGCCCGAGTTCAAGTGGTCCGACCTGTGCTCGCAGGTTGCCTGGGGGCTGAACGATCCAGAGTGGGCGGGCTACACCAAGAACCAGCGGAAGAAGGCCAGGAGGCAGCGCCTGGCGACCGCGCACGCGGAACTGGCGGCCTATGAGCGCCGCCACAACCTTCGGGAGGGCAGCCTCACGGGCGGCGGGGGTGGTACCGGGGTCGCCCCGCGTGCCACCCCCGTCCGCGCCGCCAGTGCCCCCCCCGCTGGCTCGGCCCGCGGCAGCCAGGACCCGCCATCACCGCCTGCTGTAGCCCCGCCAGCGGCCATCATGGCCCCGCCGCCGCCGCCGCTGACGGCGCCCCCTGTGGCGCCGCCGCCGCCGACTGACCCGCTCCCGCAGCAGATCCCTAATGTCGCCGCCCTGAACGTGGCCCTCGGTGAGGATCTCGAGCGCCAGATCTTTGGGCCCCCAGGGCAGGCGGGCGGCAGTGGCGACCTCGGGGGAGAAGTGCAAGCGCTGCCGTCGCAGGTCTTCGCAGCCTTTGCGCAAGGAACAGGCCAGTTCGCCTGAACGCTGAGACTCTGCAGGCCCCCAGCATCGTATACTTCTAAGCCCTCGGGGAGGCCACGTGAGTCCATATTAAGATCCCGAGCCTGCCACTCTCAAGGATGCTGAGCCTGTATGCTCGCTTACGCTCCAGCTTTAGCAACGCCGCCTTGCCAGCTTGCGCGGGTGCGCCCACAGTGGTGCCCCCCTCGCGCCGCGGGCCCTGGTGCTTAGGCCTCCGCTCTTCGCACGGTCAACTGTGCGCCTAGCCACTCTGGCTTGCCATCTGGCTTGCCATTTGGCTTGCCATCCTGGCCTCTTCACGCGCCTACTTGCACTCGTTGGCCTCGTTGGCGGTACTGGGGTCACCCCGTGTGCTGCCGTGACGCCGCTGTGCGCCTAGCCAGTTTGGCTTGCCATCCTGGCCTCTTCTCGCGCCTACTTGCGCTAGTTGGCCTCGATGGCGGTGCTGGGGTCGCCCCGTGTGCTGCTGTGCCGCCGCTGTCGCTTTACTTCGGGCCGTAGGGAGCAGCTGCCCTCGGATAAGCGCCCGCCGCTGCATGCACGTCAGACCCGCCATTTCACCCAGAAGGGGTGCTCGCTACATACTGGAAATGAGGCAGCCACAAGGACGCTCATCCCAAGGCGGTTGACCCGTGGTGATGTGGTGCACGGGACCGAGTAGTAGTAGTAGTAGTAGTAGTAGTAGTAGTAGTAGTAGTAGCAGTAGTAGTAGTAGTAGTAGTAGTAGTAGTAGCAGTAGTAGTAGTAGTAGTAGTAGTAGTAGTAGTAGTAGTAGGACTGGTAGTACTAGGACTACGTAGACTAGTACCAGGACTGAAGACTAGGACTAATAGCGTTGAGAGTAATAGTCGTACTACGTCAGTGTAGTAGCAGAACGCGCCGCAGTGGTAGTGGGAGTAAGTGAATGGGACGTGAAGTACAATTGGTTGCCGAAGTAATGGGAGTTGGACGAATACAAATAGTAATAACAATGGTATAAGTTTTACTAATAATAGGAGTAACAATAGCTTCATAGCAAAAGTAATGGTAGTAACAATAATACTAGGTGCTGGTAATGCTACAATTCGTAGTGCCCGTCGTAGTCGTAGTCGTCGTAGCAGTAGTCATACTAATAGCCGTCGTAAAGGTAGTGGTACTTGTAGTAATAGTCGTAGTCGTGGTGGTAGTAGTACTAATAGTAGTAAGACTACGAATAATGAAAGTAGAAACACGAGTAGTAGCAAAACTCGACGTAGTAGTAGCAGTAGTCGTAGTAGCAGTAGTAGTCGTAGTCGTAGTCGTAGTCGTAGTCGTAGTCGTAGTCGTAGTAGTAGTAGTAGTAGTAGTAGTAGTAGTAGTAGTAGTAGTAGTAGTAGTAGTAGTAGTAGTAGTAGTAGTAGTGGTAGTAGTGGTAGTGGTAGTAGTAGTAGTAGTAGTAGTAGTGGTGGTGGTGGTGATAATAGTAGTAATCGTACGACTAGCAATATTAATCGGAATCGTGATATCAACAGTAAAAGGTAGTACCAGGATGTAGGATCCAAAATGCGCAACTTCGACTCGTGCTTTTCACTGTGATAATGATTATCGGACCCACAGCTCCCCACAGGCTACCAAAACTGTCTTGGCCGGAGAAGGCGAAGGGGATGCTTTATTATCGGGGATGGACAGACCCCCTCTTAGCACAACGTGATTTAGTGAAATACTTGAGGCCCAAGCCTGGCGGGCGCAAGCCTGGAAACTAACGGCCACGGCACCCTCTCGAGAACCGAAAACGGACAATTCACTAATCGACGTGTCACTGTTGGGGGTTCTGTCCACCCCCGATACTTCCCGGGAGCATGCGGTGAAATAGAAAACGGGATAGGATCCTCTGGCCATGGCGGGCCTGGGCCACAAACAAGCTCCACGGAATAGATCCGCGGAGCGGCCCCAAATGCGGAGCCTCTCCCGAGCCCCAAGCGGTCCTTATTTCTTGGGGGGGCAAAAGGTACGCATACCTCTACTCCCCAGACCTCTCCTGGGGTGCGTTCTGTCCAGAATGTCAAAACGAATCCAGCGGTGGCGACGAGGGCCTCCCAGGAGGCTCAAGAAGTGGAAAACGAGGCGAGGGCAGTGGTATGGCTACCTTACCCTCCTACGAGGAACGGCCCGAAATCCAGAGCCCCTCCTGAGCCCAAGCGGCCCCCGTTTCGGCGTCTTGGCTGTGCGTTTCCTTAGCCTTCTGAGCATGCCCGCCCTCTCTCCCCTTCCTGCCCTGGGCGCGCTACCGAACAGCATGCTGGCCAGCTGAGGTTCCTGGCCCAGCCCCCGCGTGCCACCAAGACGGTCGCAGAAAAGACTTGGAAACAAGAACATACAGTCGGACATGGCCAGAAGAACATTCTCCAAGAACCATGGAGCCCTCCGTCTGCCAAAACACACAGAACACCCAAAGGTACCCTCGCCAGGATTCACAAGAACATCTAACAAACAATAATAACATGAGGGTACCCTCTCCGAGCCGACCTCCATCTTATACCTCGGCTCGACTGTAACAAGAAAACGGGTCTCCCTGTCGCATCTGCTGCCCCTTGTTCGATGGGGTTTGATTAGATTAGTTGGTGGCACCTCAATCGCGGTCGATTGACTTGGGTGCATGTTCTCTAGGCGATGGGGGGCCTAATTCGTGAAACAACAGGTGCTGCAACTGAGTGATATGTGGCCGATGCAACGGCGGCGGCAAGGCGCTTACTGATGCCTTCCAGGACGACGAACCGAACACGTCTATCGGTTTGGCGCGGCGCTGTGGATACGCTGGACAACCAGCACGCCGCACGATTGTATCAATGCGGGGATGAACACAAGGTTCATCCACATGCCGACTCATTGCAACACGTACATCAAATTATGCACCTGGCCCATGCTAATCAAACTTACACGTATGCTACACGACTGGATACCTAAGCTCATGTAAGAAATGCGTGGGACGCTGCAATCTACGAATCTAACGATCCGCTCTTTCGGATTGCAACGCACAGCAATGACAGTGGCACCTCGAAAGAGCAAAGTGCAGGAACCAAAATGGCACAACGGTGCCAGGGAACAGCCGTATGCAACGGTCCGCCCGGATCGTTGACGCAAGGCGGTGCATGACCACTTTGAGTTCGCGGACCGCTGAGGCGCTGCACCAGCCAGTCGTGACAGCAGTGTCCACTTCCAGTGCTGGCTGCGCTCACGAGCAGGCGTCCAGCCCGTCGAATGCACCGACAGACGCACGGCCGCACCATTCTCAAGGGCGCCAGCGGCACACCTTGCAGGAACCGTCTCTCGGACGCTCGAGGTCGGCCCCGGGCAAACCAAGCAGAGCCTGAAGCTCCCGCCGCGGCTCGGCTGCGGCCTGTTCGAAGGGGCCCCGGAGCCGCTGGAGGAACGCGGAGCTCGCTGAGGCAGAACAGGGTAATGTTGCTTGTTGTTGCTGGAAGCGCTGGCCGTGGCGATGGCGACAGGGATCGTGAGAAGCGGAATGCAGAGTGACGCGGAGCTCGCCGAGGCCGAGCAGGGCAGTAGTTCTACTTCTGCTTGTGCTCACAAAGAGGACGCTGCTGGACGCGCTGGTCGTGGCGGTGGCGACAGGGATCACCAGGAGCGAACTGCGGATGGGGCCCGGGGCTGGCCCCTCCTCTGCGCGGCACGCTGCGCTACTCGCGCCTTCCCAGCCCCCTCCCCCCACCCACCCTGGACCTCACCAACATACCCACGTGGAGCCGCCGACGTCTTCCCGCAATCTTGGAAGAGCCATCTCGACCTCCCAAACAATCCTATCCTCCCCTCCTCCTCCTCCTTCTCCTCCTCCTCCTACTCCTCTTCCTCCTCCTCCTCCTCCTGTGTATCTCCTATCTCCTAATGGCACGAGGTCCCCACAGGTGCTGCCAGTGGTCCCCCCTGCGTGTGCCGAATGGCGCGGCAGGCAGGGACCAATCCGAAAATGGGCCCGATCTCCGGTGATGGGAGCCGGCGAGACACGGAGGGGGAGAGACACGGACGAGGGGCCCGAAAGGAAAGGGCGAGGCGGGCACGAACGGGCGACCGAACGTTGGAGGAGAGGAAGCTAAGGCTGAGGACTGCGGCTCCGCCCTCCTCCCCTCCCCCTCCCCTCCTCCTCCCCCTCCTCCTCCTCTCTCCTCCTCCTCCTCCTCCTCCTCCTCTCCTCCTCCTCCTCCTCCTCCTCCTCCCCCTCCTCCCCCTCCTCCTCCTCCTCCTCGCCCCCCCCGCTCTCTCCTCACCTCTGCCCCTGGAAGTCTCCGCAGGCCTCCGCAGGGTCTCTGGAGGTCCCCCCCCCCGGATGCCTCCGCGGCTCCCCCCCGCCTCCGGAGCTGGAGCCCTCGCGAGAAAAAAACAGCAGCCTGCCTTATGGAATGGCATCCCTGCCGAAAAACTGCCCCGGCCACCCGCCGCCCCTCCAGCCGACCCAAGAGCCAACCCCGCCGCCGGACCCCCCGGGGCCAAGCGCTCCACCCGCCCCCAGTCCCGGGGGAACTGCTGTCCAAGGCTTTCCCGCCGACGCCCCAAAGACCCCGATGTTTCCTCAGGGCGGGCCTCCTCGTGCCCTCCCTCGCCATCCCCGGCCCCTCGGGCTGCCAGGATGGACTCGCCCCACTCCGTCTGCGCCTCCCGCAGCTCGAAGGCCACGAGCTGCTGCCCGGCCCTCGTGGGAAGCGGCGGATGGAGAGCACACAGGACGGGAGGGCCAACATTTCGCGGCGCGCAAGGGGGGGTAGGTAGGGGGAGGGGGGAAGGCTTCTTAGAAGGAGGCTGCCTCTTAGAAGGCGCGGGCCTCACATCTACTGGCAAGGCCCGCGCTTTCTTAGAAGCAGGAGTGCTTCTAAGAAGCCTTCAGAAGCCTTCCCTCCCTTCCCTCTACCCCCCCTCTGCGCGTGGCCGAAAAATCATATCGATGTCCAGCTCTGGTCAGGCGACCCGCCAGCGCGCCGCGGCCGAAGACGCATGGTGCTCGTAGAATAGGAGCCGATGAATAGCACGCACCTGCTGAAAGAGGACGCGCGTACCACTGATGCTCTCTAGTCCTCCCCGGGGAGGAGGAGGGGGGACGAGTGACCAGAGGATGCAGCACCAAAGCTGACAAAAACCTTGGGGTCCCCAAAAAACCTCGGCATACAACCCCACGGCAGGATCGTGTCGTGCCGACCTGGGCGTTACGCTGCGGATCGCATGATTAAGGTTGTCGCAAGCGGGAGCCTCATTCTGAAAAGAGGCCGCCCTCTACTTCGACGGTTTTCAGTTTGACAAATTGGGCCACCTGGTTGGAGGCAGTCGCATGCTAGAGCCGTGTGTTGGACACAAGCTAATCGAAACTCGTGCATGATGGTGTACGTCTAAAGCAGATGCGCGCAGCGTTGAAGCGAGAATAACATTTTGAAAACGCCCACCCTCGATCATTGTGAATGCTGAGAGCTCTTAGGACGCGTGTGCGCCGCACTCACACGAGAGACACATGCTGATAACGATTGCACCATTCGCCTTCCAACTTTGTGACGGCCCGAAGCTTTTTCAGACGAAAGAACGCGGCGCCAATGCGCGGGAATCACATGCTGGAAACTGCCCACCCTCCATCCGTGTGACGATCGAAAATACTACACGCCGGTTGGAAGAAGCAGGTAGAAACATGAAGCACGAAGGCGGACAAAGTAGATTGGGTTCGGGCCCGCCCGAAGAATGACAAACAAACAAAATACCTAGCTTCAACAACCGATGGGGAAGTCTCGGGGTCATGCTCGTGAGGACGTGTGAGGCGAAACGGCCCGAACGCCCCGCCGACACGTGTGACGGTATGACGAATCATCGCTTACGAGGGAGAGGGATGGAGAAGGGAAACAACGAGGCAGGTGGAGGGATGGGGCCGGCGGGGAGACGGAGGTGGGGGGAAACAGGAGAGATGGCACAGCGCTGCAGTTGGGATCGAGGAAAGACAGAAAACGCTGAGGATGATGAATAGAATGCGCAGCGCTGTCTGGAGGAAGAGCAGGCGTAAGAGAAAACATCCGACATACTTTTTCCGTCAGCGGCGAGGCGGCGAAATCCGCTCCAGCGTGAAGCTAGATAGGGGCACTAGGTAGCGACTTGGCCGGCGAGCAAAGAAGGAAAAGGAAAAGCCGAGAAGAAGGAGGGACGCTCAGACGCCGAACGACGATGAGCAACCGGGCTGGGCGGGCAGCAGCAGCCGGGCGCGCAGGGCCAAAGCGCGAGGCGGCCGTGGCGAACCACGGTTGCAAAAGTGGCGCTGAGTGGCAGCCAGCGCCTGGGGACATTCGACATACATCCGACGTCGTGTTTTTTGTCCCTACGAGTGTTCCGCTTAAAGAAACTCGAGTGGTGGTACAAGGAACCAGCGAAGAGTCCCACAGCGGGGACGGGGAACCCCAGACCGCATGGTGCGGCAGTCGTTTCGCCTGAGACTTTCGGTTACACGCAAGAGTGACCCTGGGCAAGAGTGACCTTTGGTGCGCGGACCGAGTGGGCGCAAGGTGGCCAAATCCAAGCGCGCAAGAAGCCACTATCGCATCGCGCTCAGCGATCGGGGGGACCCCGATGAGCCCGCATCGAAGGTCAGTCCGGCGAAAGGTCACTCTGACGTGTAGTCGAGACTTCCTCACGATCTAGTCAGGACCCGTCGGGAATCTACTGACCCAGCGTCGTAGCTCCTTCCATAAGGGGCCCAGAAGGTTCAACCTCCCCGAAAGTCGAAGCCAAATCTGGGCGTCGCTTGATGGGGGGAGGAAAGGCGTACTTTTCGGGCCCTAATGGCTTACTTTTGGGGCCTAGAGGGCCCTTTGAGGCCGCCTTTTCTGTAGCCCCCGCTTCCCCCCCCCTCGATCGCCCACCCATCACGCGACGCCCAGGAAGACCAGCACAGACTCGGGCCGGGAAACATCGCGGATTTCTTAGCTCCCGCGGCTCTGGAAGATGATTCGGGCGCCGCGGACGCCCAGGAGCGCCCCGGAACGCTCTGAGAGCATTCGTCTGGTGCTTGTGAACGGGGGGGGACAATACAAGCGTGGGGCGAAGAAGCGTGCACCTTTCGTGCACCCTTTGTGCCCGCGGTGGTAATTCAGCGGCCGCTGCGGCCCCTCTAGAATTCTGATGTTCCCGTCGCACTGAATAGCCGCATCCCAAAAATATTCTCGAGCACCCAGAGAAGTGTCGAAGCACTGTCTGCCCGACACGCTGGCGAAGCGTCGAACGAGTTCCCCCACCGGGGGCCGACGCGTGAAAGCCCTCCAATCTCGGTGCTTCCCTGGTGCTCGACATTCTTTCTGGCGGTCAAGGCTGAACCAGGTTGGAATACCCTAACTTTAGAACCACGCTCCTGCACTCCTCGATGCCCCCGCGTTGTTTGCCTGCCCGCTGCAGTCCCGAGGAGGAGTCACCCCTCCCTTCGCGGGGCCAGCGCCCCATCCCGAGCCGATCTCTGTCCGTAGGGGAGGGAGGGCGGGGCGTCGGCGGCCTCTTCGACGCCGAAAACTGCGAGATCACACGCGGGCGGCGGGCTGCTTCCCTTCTCAGACCCCCCTATCGATTCACGAACCAAATCATGACTGACGGCACTTTTCTATTTTCGGACTCTGGGGGCCCTTACTGGGCCTCGGGGCCGCCAAGAAACGACTCCAGATGTAAAGCCGTTCCCGGGGAATTGCTCGAGACTTCTAAAGACGATGCTATGAAAAATCATGGCGCTGGGGGTTTGGATTGTGAGGCATGTCCAGTCGAACGCCCGTCACACATTCCAGACTTGGCGACAAGACAGTACTGTCGAAGAATGCGTGTCACAACGTGGAGTGAGTGAACTGCTCGAAGAGGGCAGGTCGAACAACAGTGGCACACACAAACTCTTCGACGTGTTCGACTCCAAATAATTGACTATTCGACGTGTCCGACACACTCTCGGCGACAAAACGGGAGACACAGTGCGAAGGCTCTGTCGGCACGCGGCGGCGTAATTACGCATTCAACCATGGACACCATGTTACCCATCGGCCTTCGGCAATTGTCGACAGTCTTTTGACGGTCTCCAACGGCATTCTGACAGGCTGCGGCGGAAATCGGCAGTCTTCTGGACTGCTTTGGGCTGTCTTCGGGGGTCTCAGGGTAGCTTCCTGCGGTCTTCGGCGCGGAAGCTCAGCATGAATCGGCGGCGAGCCTGGGGGGGGGGAAGTGAGAAAGGGCGAGCCTTCTCAGAAGGCTCGGAAGTCCCCCGGCCTTCTGAATAGCGTTCCAAGTCTTCCCCGAAGAGACAAACAACTTCTCAGAAGGCGCGAGGGCTTCTGAGAAGTCCCGCCGACTTCTGGGAAAGCCTTCTCCTTCTCGTGTCCCCCCCCTCGCTCGCCGCCGAGAGAACATTAATCGAACGCATCTAGCTGGCACCACCCGACACAACAGTACTCTCCGACGCTCGCGAGGTCTTCATTGATCGGCGCCAGACTGGCCTACCCTGGCGCGAGGAGCCCCTGATAGTCAAGGGCGGCACCACAGGCGCCGCCGGGGGGGGTCCAGCGCAGATCCACAGACAAGCGCGTTCCACTACTCGCAGAGTAAGTAGTTGCAAGTGGCCTGAATCCGCCGCGGTGGATGTACGATCCACTACATATAGGAATACTGTTTTCGTTTCAGGCGTTTGCGAGTAGGCTCTTTGCGGGTAACGAAACGCGCTTTGCGATTTCAGATGATCACGCGAGGACGTCTGCATGTTTGTGTTTGTACACTTTCCCCGGATAGCGCTCCACTGGAAGGTTCTAGTGGTGGCACAAAATCAGCAATCACCTCCTCATTACCTGCAAGACAGGATCCGCTGACAAACCGTTTGTCACAAAACAATGGGGCTATTCTCCAAACCTTCTCGAGCTGGAGCGTGCCAGACTGCGTTGGGCGGCAAGCGAATTTTCTGATGACACCACCGCCCGCCCCGAACCACAGCTCTCGCGTTGACGCTGGCCTGGCGCCGTGCGCAACGCGGACGGACTACGCGATGTTCTTGGTGAGCCTTTGCTTTGTTGCGCGCTCGCCTGCCCAGCGCGCGCACGCGCGCCTCGCGCTTCGCCCGCAGCGGAGGTGCGCGCGATGGCATCGGCACGCGCGCGCATGTCCAGCGCGAGCCAATCTCGCCGTGCGCCATGCGCGCGCGAGAAGGCATCAGTGCGCGCGCGAAATCCCATCGCGGGCGCGTGCTTTCTCGGCGAACCGAACGCACGACGACAAATCGCTCGACCGAACAACGTGACAAATTTGCCCCGTGGACATCGCTCCCTGACTTTGCAATTCGAACGGCGTTTCCGCAACTTTTGTTGCACGTCTTCCGGAAGCATTTTGTCGTCGCCTCGTCGGATTGTGTCGCAGTCCTGCCGCTTTGTTTTGTCTTTTAACTTGTCGTCGGTCTCCTTTTTTTGTCGTAGGCCTTTTTTGTCTTGTCCTCGGCCTTTTTTGTGTCGTCGATCTTGTTTGCTTCTGTTGTGTGTTCTTCTCTCGGAATCAACATTTTACTCGGGCTCTTCTACATGATTGGGGTCCTTCGCGGCAGGATCCATGTTCTATATCTTTTACGTTTCCCGCGTCCCCATCACCCCGTCCGAAAACGATGCCCAAGCGTTACTCATGGAACATCGACCGCGCTCAACCGCTGGGGGAGGCTCAGCGCTGACAGCGTTTGAGGCGCCGCGGGTTCATTCAGAAAAAAAGAATTATCAAAAAATGTTGTCGTTAGTCGTTTTGTGTTCCTGAGGGAATTGACTGTGTTCTGACAAGGGGGGCGGGGAACCCTAGACCGCACAATCTGGCTGCCGTTTCGCCTGAGACTTCCTCACAAATTGTTTAAGGATCGTGCTCTCGCATCAATGCCGGCAACATGTTTGGTCCAGACGGCCACGCTCCCCTGTGGAACATCCGCTAAGGTGCACATGGCCGTGCTCCGATCCCTGTCCCAGCTGCATCTCTCGCATGGCTCCCCGAGACTGCACAAAAGTGCTTGACCCGCCAGTTCACAGCTGCTGCTGGTAGTGTGCCTTGCTGGGGTACACGTTATTCGAGCACGAGGGGAGGAAACCATGCAGACGCACATCCATGCACACGAGGCGTGCCAGGGTCGCGCACGTATGCCGCCTACTCCACCTGAGTCCTTCAAAACATCGATTGAGTCTCTTAGGAACTCCATAGGATTCCTCAGGACAAATCCATTGGATTCTTGATGCAATCCATAAGTCTCCTTAGGCAATCCATAAGGTTCCTGAGGGAATCCACGACAAAAGGCAGTCTAAGTCACAGGCTGGGTGACGAAGTGATTGCCGCCCGAAGGAAGCAGAGGATGACATACATAATGCGGATGGGGCTGGTAGGCTGGTAGAACATAAGTTAAGCAGACTGCTAATAATGGCACTTGTGACCGCGCGTGCGGGATATCGAGGAGGGATAAGGGTGGAGACTACGACTGCTCCAACAACATTGGCAGAACAGAAAAAGGTCCCGAGGGAAACTGGCCCTGGGCCAAGGGGGCGTCGCCGAGGACAGTCATTTCGTCTGAAGTCGGGCCTGTCCCTCTACAGGGGGAATCCGCCGGCCCTCGTGTGGGGCCACCAGGCTGTCGGACCAGGGTTTGCTGCTCCCTGCGCCAGTTCCAGTTTCCAGTTTGCACTGGTGCAGTTCTGCTTTGTGCTGCTTACTGCTCCTTGTTGTAGACCGCGCGAGGGGGGGGAGCCGAAAAGCATCCTGGTTAGCACCTCATGGGAGGGTTCGCAAAATTTCTGGGGGGGTCGAAATTGACACCCCTCACGCAGATCGGCGGGGTCAGGGTCCAAAAACACATGGGATTAGCCACATTTCTGACATTCGGCGGCACCCCTCACGCAGATCGGCGGGGTCAGGGTCGAAGACCCCATGGGATTTGCCACAGTTCTAAAATTCGGTGGCACCCCCACGCAGATCGCCAGGGTCAGGGTCGAAAACCAATGGGATTTGCTGCATTTCCAAAATTCGGTGGCACCCCCCACGCAGATCGCAGGCGTCAGGGATGAAAAACATTGAATTTGCAATATGTTTTGAAATTTGGCGGCGCACCCCACGCAGATCGCCAGGGTCAGGGTCGAAAACCAATTGGATTTGCCACATTTCTAAAATTCGGTGGCACCCCCCACGCAGATCGCCGGCGTCAGGGTCGAAAAACATATGAGATTTGCCATACTTGTTTGAAACTTGGCGGCACCCCTCACGCAGATCGGCGGGGTCTGGGTCCCAAAACCAATGGGAGTTGCCACATTTCTGAAATTCGGTGGCACACCTCATGCAGCTCGGCGGGGTCAGGGTCGAAAAACAAATGGGATTTGCCACATGTCTTGAAATCCGGTGGCACCCCTCACGCAGATCGGTGGGGTCAGGGTAAAAAACAAACACATGGGATTTGCAACATTTCAATACTTCGTAGAACAATTTGTTGCACAGCATACGCGAGCAAGCTCGAAATGCAACACCGAATTCAACAATACCATCATAATCTCAACTTGTCTTGCCGACTACTCATCGTCTTCGCGTGAAGTCCCGACGCTGCTTCACGGCGGCGTCAAGGCCTCATGATTTCGCCCTTGCATTGCCCATTATCCGAGAGAGGGGCCCGGCGGCAGGGAAGGAAGCCCTTACGGACATCCAAACACAGTCAAAAAATAGTCAGGGGACGAGTCTTCTATCATGTTCGATCGTGTTTGAAAGACCTTTTCGTATCTTTTACTTGTCGTCCAACCTCGGCCTGTGGGGAGACGTGCCCGACCTAAATTTCGACCAGAGGACTCCTTTGACGGCCCCGGGCCACGAGATGTGCGCAGTGGAGGTCGTCTGGCGAAGGCCCGAGGACACCCGCGCGGGCCCCGAAGAGTGGAGGCCCGTGCCGCTCTCCGGGTTCACCAGGAGCGCTGGGCGACGACAGCAGTCAGGCGCGCCGCCAGGGGCGCCGGGGAGGGGGGCCAGAAAGAGGAGGAGGGAGGAGGAGGAGGAGGAGGAGGACGAGGGAGGAGGAGGAAGGAGGAGAGGAGGAGGAGGAGGAGGAGGAGGAGGGGAGAGTGGGAGGGGAGGAGGATGAGAAGGAGGAGGGGGAGGAGGCGGAGGGGAGGAGGAGGGAGGGAGATAGGGGGAGGATCAAGGAAGGAGGAGGAGGGAGAGGAGGAGGAGGGATGAGGAGGAGGAGGAGGAAGGAGGAGGAGGGGAGGGCTTGAGGATGAGAGGAAGGAGGAGGAAGCATGGAGGAGGGAGGAGGTGGGGGAGGAAGGAGGAGGAGGAGAGGAGTAGGAGAGGAGGGGGCGGAGAGGGGGGATCAAGGAAGGAGGAGGAGGGAGGGAGAGGATGAGAGGAGGAGAGGAGGAAGGGAGAGGAGGAGGAGAGGAGGAGGAGGAGGAGTGGAGGAGGAGGAGGAGGGAGGAGGAGGAGGAGGAGGGGAGAGGAGGAGGAGGAGGAGGAGGAGGTAGGAGGAGGGAGTAGGAGGAGGAGGAGGAGGAGGGAGGACGAGGAGGAGGAGCAGGAGGTAGGTGAGCGGACGACGGGGGCATAGAATCTTGGAGATGTCAGGGCCCGGGCCTTGGGGTCCACACGCCCCTGGCTCAAGCCCACCTCCTGGGCGCCCCCGAGACTTTTACCACCTCGCCGAGAGTTAGTCGGCGGACGTCCCACCGAGAGTGGTGACGGCAGCAGGGCTCAGGCATAACCAGCCTCGAGCTTCTGCCTGCCCTTGACATCGGCAAGGCCAAGGCGACGACAAGATTAGGGGTGCGCCCTCAACAATTGAGGGAATCCGTGAGATCGGAATCGAGATCAGGTGATGACACTCATAAGGATTCGGACATGCGTTAAGCTGGCAAAGGCATGCGATGCTGTGATTTTACGATACGGAGTCCCCAGAGGTCCCGACCCTTTCCCTGGGACCAATCTTTAACCCTAGGTCGTTGTCTGACTGTCCTCGGGGCCTGGAAAGGGCCCCCCAGAAGAACCTCCCGTCCTGATTTCTCACGACACAAATCTGTAAGGAGGAGGAGGAGGAGGAGGAGGAGGAGGAGGGAGGAGAAGGAGGAGGAGGAGGAGGACGAGGAGGAGGACGAGGAGGAGGACGAGGAGAAGGAGGATGACAAGTAGGAGCGATAAGGAGCGAGGAGAAGCGAGAGGGGCACCCGGAGGAGTCCGAGGAGGGCGAGGCGCGAGACTGCCAGAACGCCAACGAGGCCGTCCGAAAGCCACACACGGCGATGGCGAGGAGGTGCAAACGTAGGCCGCTGGTTCGCGGCCCGCCGCTCCTCACCAGCAGCGGCGCCTCTGCTGTTGCCCCGCCATGCAGCGTGTACGGCATGCCCTCGGCCAGGCGGCGAGCAGAAATGTATCATAATACCGCAGGGGATCTCCAATGTGAGGATACAGCAACAAGGATGAGGTCTCCGAGGGCTGCATAAGCTTCAAAAGGTCCCTGGGACACACAAGTTGATAGGCACAAATCCCAGGATTCCCCATCTGTCCCCACATGTTCCCATGCTTCCATGGTGATCGACAGTGCGTTGTGTCTGTGTGCCTTCCCCTCCTGCTGACCGTTGACACCACTCACAACACGGGTGTCCTGTCGGGCGCCCCCCGCGCTGCCCCATACCGGACTACCAGACGATCACCCCTACCCGCCAGGAGGCGAACAGGGGGGAGGACCGAGGGGGCACGACGCAGGGGGGGGGGCCCCAAAGGCACCGACCGGGAACCGGCGACACCACCGCAAGAACAAGAAAAAACACCAAAGAACACAACACAAAAAAAAACAAGCAATAGCAAAAAAACAACAAACAAACACGAACACAACAGAAAAGCCAACAAAAAAAAAAGAAAAAAAGAAAACACAAAAGAACACACAAAAAAAAAAAAAAAAAAAAACAGGCAAAAAAACAAAAACAGCACAGAAAAAAAACAAAACAAAAAAACAAAACAACAACAAACAAAAGAAAAAACACAAACAACAAAAGCCAAGGAGGGAAAACAATGGTTTGTTGACAACGCCCCCCTCGTGTTTTTTTCAGAGATCACAAGCTGCCGTGACAGGTTTCAGAGATCACAAGCTGCCGTGACAGGCGGTCGATCCCCCCCCCCCCCTGATAAACGCTCCTGAAATCATTCAAGCTCAGCGATCTGGCCCCTTACGTCTCCATGGCGACTGGGGGGGCGAGGATTACTGAATGGATGGATTTCGGTATGCAAGGACATCGGAATCCATCAGTTCAGGAATCCTCGCCTACCCAGTCGCCATGGAGACGCTCAGGGGCCAAATCGCTGAACTGACGGGTCTCAGGGTGCGCACCTGGGCTGTGGTCCCCCCTGCCGCTGTGCCCCGGCGGACTCCGGGAGGAGCAGACGGGCCCGCGCCGGCCAGGAGAGCGGAGGAGGGAGGAGGGAGCTCTCCGCCCGCCCGCCTCGCAGGGCGAGGCGTCAGTGGGCCCCGGAAGCAGCAGGGCCAAATGTCTCACCGCTTTCGGGGGAAACAAAAACAGAGAAAACAAAACCATGGAACATAGGAGCGGCAAGAGAAACCGGCGACCGGAAACGGCAATCAAAAACGGCTACGGGATGGGAGCTAGAGCAGCAACTCTGCTTTCTGAACAAAAGACGTCGCACCGCTTTCGGGAAAAAATCATTGAACATAGGAGCGGCAGAAAAAACCGGCGACCTACGGGAGTTGGGTGCCCCAACGGGCGGTGGATATGGATATATTTCGGCCCCCAGGGGCCCGAATCTGTCCATATCCACCGCCTGCCGAGGCTCCGAAAACTGACCCTCCAGGAGGTGGGCATGGATACACTCCCGCCTCGGAGTCTTGTGGCGGATGCGGCCGCCTGGAAAGGAAGGCGCCATCAGCGTTCCATAAGCGCCTGTCGACGCCGCAGGGTGCGGCTTCCGCAAAAGCGACGATGAGCCCACAACGCGTGAGCACAGCTTAGGCCGCATGCACCAGAGAACGCAAAGACGAAGCTGCGGACGAGGTGCAGAGACCAAGTAGAGCAGAAGTATGAGGATGACGACGACGAGAACAAGTCAGGCGGAACGGGATAATGAACACGGCGAGAAGCATCTGTCACACGCGAGGAGGAGAAACAAGGATCAAGTTGAAAAATGCTGAGGGATTAGAGCTCTATGGCGAGGGGTTACGGTGAAGGTCGAGGGATGGGTCGGACGATCGAGAATGGAGGGAAGGGATCAACGCCAAAACGACAACGGAATCCCACCGGGTATATGACTATTTTACCGTGCCGGGGTGCGTGCCCGGGTGCCCGGGTGCGTGCCCGGGCGCGTGTCCGGGTGTCCGTGTGTCCGGGTGCCCGGGCGTCCGGGCGTCCGGGCGTCCGGGTGTCCGGGCGTCCGGGTGTCCGGGTGTCCGGGTGTCTGGGCGTCCGGGTGTCTGGGTGTCCGGGTGTCCGGGTGTCTGGGTGTCCCGGTGTCTGGGTGTCCGGGTGTCCGGGTGCCCGTATGTCCGGGTGTCCGGGTGCCCGGGTGTCCGGGTGTCCGGGTGTCCCGGTGTCCGGGCCCAGACTCTCGGGATCGTCAAAATATTAAAGATCTTCATACCCTCGATCTCCACCTTCCATACCTTCCGCCTGGAAGGTATGGAGGGTGCTGATTATTGAAGGAAGTTACATGATGTTTCTTCGAGTTTCTTAAAGGTTTTTAAAGTTACAAATGGTTTATGTAGGTTTTGCTCGAGAGCACGATTATGGCTCTATGGCAGCATATATGTTATTTTTAAAAAGAATGGCGAGCTTGGCTGCGTACATGGTTGCGTTGAATGCCGCGCTGGCTGAAGCAATGGCTTCATGGCGGCGCTGATTGCGTAGATGGCTTCACTGCATGCAGTAGGACAACACATATAATAATATGACGCTGCGTTCCCACGCGGTTTGCGCAATAATAAATGATAGGGGTAGAGTAGCAACAGAGGCGGAGGCTGCGATGTTGGCTCCGTCGAAGTTATGAGGGCGGCGCCCTTTAAGTGGTACTGAGTGCATCGCTTCCTACTTAGATATCTGCGGTGATGGCCCTAGAGGCCCTTGGCTACATGGACGGTTATACGATTGCTTTGGCAACCGATGCGGTTCTGAGCCTGCGGTGCACTGCAGTTGTCCGCAACTTAATTTGGCCGTGCTGTCGACGGGCAGGCTCAGCACCCCAGCTCCGCTACCATTCCCAATGTACCCCCACCACCAAAGTAAATGAGCCGCGCCATAGGCGCGGGCTTGAGACGCAGAGCGCTTGAGCCAAAATAGCTACACGGAGCAGGGAGGAGGAGGAGGAGGGTGAAGGAGGAATAGAGGGGTGAGGAGGAGGAGGGAGGAGTAGGAGGAGGAGGGAGGGAGGAGGAGGAGGAGGAGGGAGGAGGGGGGAGGGAGGAGTGAGGAGGATGAAGAAGGAGGGAGGAGGAGGAGGAGGAAGAGGAGGAGGAGGGAGGAGGTGGGAGGGCGGAAGAGGGGGGAGGAAGGAGGGGAGCAGGAGAGAAGGAAGGAAGAGGGAGGAGTAGGAGGGGAGGGGGTGGGGAGGGAGGAAGAAGGAGGGGGGGAAGGAGCAGGAGAGATGAGGGGGAGGAGGAGGAGGAGGAAGAGGGGGGGGGGAGGAGGAGGAGGAGGAGGAGGAGGGAGGAGGAGGAGGAGGTATGAAGGAGGAGGATGATGAGGATAAAAGGAGAGTAGAGGAGAAAGGAGGCGCTAGGAGGGGTGGAGGGGGGCCGCTCACGCCCCGGGGGAGCGACATGAGGGCGAAGAGGGCAGGAAGAGGAGCAGCAGCAGGCGGATGCGAAGGAGGAGGGGTGAAGGCGGCGGAGGAGTTGGAGGAGGAGGAGGAGGAGGAGGAAGATGAGGAGGTGGTGGAGGAGAAGGGGGATAAGGAAGGGATGTATATGAGCCCCCTCTACATCTTGCAAGCTTGCGAGACTGGAAGATCTGCAGAGGGCGCCACCCCATGCGTGCGGGTGTGGGGGTCGAGATCGGCCCGTGGAGCTCGCTCTAATTAGCCTCCTTGCCTCGTGGTCACCCCAGATCCTCCTGCTCCTCCACCCTTTCTTCCTCGTGTTCCTTCTCCTCCTCCTCCTCCTGCTCCTCGTGTTGCTGCTGCTGCTGCTCCTCCTCCTCCCCTCTCTCCTCTTCATCCTCACTCCTCACTCCTCCTCCTCCTCATGCTCCTCCTCCTCCACCTCGTTGTCGTCGTCCTCCTCCTCCTCCTGTGTTTCCTCCCGCTTCTCCTTCGTCCTCCTCGTCCTCGTCCTCCTCCTCCTTATCCTCTCCCTTCTCCTCCTCCCCCTCCCCCTCCTCCTCCTCCTCCTCCTCCTCCTCCTCCTCCTCCTCCTCCTCCTCCTCCTCCTTTACGCCCTATACATGAAGAGGACGATGGTTGAGGAGATGCTGTTTTTTTCCAATGGCAAGCACAGCGAATGCATTGACAACGATCTCCAATATCAATGTATGGCCGCGAATATTTTATAACAAATGGTGCACGTTCATGTGTTGATCTCCAGAAGAAACTCCATCATCCATGTTGTCAGCCACTTCTCAGCAAATGTGGGCCTGTAAAGGCCAAACGAGCGGATCCTGCTACCGTAGTTCTCGCTTTCGTCGGCGTAGTTGTGTGTAAACAACGGGTTGCCACTCCACGCCGCCTGTGATTGAAAATGGGATGAGAAGCAGTGTGCTTTCATTGTCATTGGCAAGCCAGCACGAACCCACGACCTGACGCACGTGTCTGTCACGTGGCCAAGGTGTTCCGAAGCGCCCTGCGACATGCGTCGCGGCTCCCTGCTGCATATCGCGTAGTATTCCTGCAAAGACTTTCCGCGCGCAAGGAGATGTGTCCCCAGCTCTGGTTGTTTCCTGTTCAGAAGCTCTGCACCGCCTTTGTGCCCTAACATTTCGGCAAAGAACGGCAACGCAGATTTCCCTTTGGACGCCTTGAGCTTGAGAGCGGGGTTGCCATCAGATGTGCTCACCATGCTACTTGAAATATCAGCACGGAAATTATGGTGCACTCTGTGCGTATCATAAAAATGTGTCAGACTTTCGTGGAGTTCCAGATCAGCTGCATCGCGTTCTTTTTCTGAAAAAATGACCGAGCATACCTCCCAACAATAGCTCCATCAATACCTTGCCCGAGTAGTAGCACACAATGCCCAGCTCGACTACGTGCATCCGGTCGAATAGCATGTGTCTGGTCATGAGGCCTTTGATGCCAAACTGATGAGGTAGGTCCAGCAATCAATTCAAAAACAACACTGTGTGTTTGGGCCTCCTGTAAACCCAGAACACTCGTTTGTCGGGTGGCGCAGCATCAACGCATTCGTGGTGAAGGAAACCTGGCAGGCCGAGGGCGGTGGGTTCGAGGCGATCGCCCCGTCGGAGCGCAGGCATGCCAGGAACTTTGCGTTGCCAGGCCAATCCTCCTTTGCTCCGTTTCGCGGCCAACCTCTCCATAAGAGCTGGCACTTGTGCGTCGATGATGGGATGGCATATCACACAAGTAGTGCTCAAATTCTGATACCAATCGCGCCTCCGAAGCCGAATGGGGGCGTCGATCCTTGTGTACGAAGCAGTGCAAGCAACCGTGGGCGCTTTGAAAGCGAGGGTAGCCGAGGGTTTTTGTGCAATCGTCCAAGTCGCACGACACCTCGCAACACACTGCTCGCACCAGCTCGCCGAACTCAGCCCTCCCGAACAGCGGTGTTCCGCCGAGCGCCTCCCTTCGCGAGCCCTTAGGCCACGGCTTGCCGAGCATATCGGTTGATGGATATAGGCCGCTGGCAGCGGTGTTGAATGGCCACGCTGTGGTCTGGAGCAAAGGCTGGATGGTGTGGGAGCCTCTGCAACCGCATTTACATATCACTTTGCTTGGGTAGCTCCCTATTGGGATGCGACGGCGGTGCCCCGCTACAGACATAAAGAACCGCCTGCCCAGCTTTTGCGCCTTGGGCCCCAGGCGCGCAAGGGCGAGAGTGGCGTCGGAGAGTGGGAAGGGGGCGAGGGGAGGAATGAAGGAGGAGGCGACGGGGCAATGAGGGAGGGGGCGGGGGAGGGCGGAGGGAGGGAAGGAGGATGGAGGGAGGGAGGGAAGGGGGGGGGGAGGTGGGGGGCGAAGAAAAGGAGGGAACGGGAGGGAGGGAAGATGGAGGTGGCAGGGATTCATGGAAGGGAGCGCAGATGGGTGGGGGCAGGGAAGGAGGCGGCGAGCGAGCGCGGGAGGAGGGAGGGGGGGGGGAGGAGGGGGGGAGGGAGGGAGGGAGGGCACGCACACACACTGACCAATCAACTAAATAAGTGAACGTTGTATAGCGAATCTGAACACTGTAGTTGTGCACGGGGCGCCGGAAACAAACAAATGTTTGTTATGCCTCGGTGTGAGGCAGACGTGCCTAAGAATATTCAAAGCGGGATTGTGCAAATCCATTCTCGCATAATCCATGAACAGTCTGCGCGGGATGCAATTATTTCCTCCGAACTCTTGGACAACTGAATGGGTCCAAAAGCTGTCGCGCAATATTCTCGGATCACTCCTGCGGGCGAGAAACTCGCCACCTGCTTTCTGAAATAATAATGACAAGCTTTCGTAGAATCAGCTCGCCTATCTCGTGACGTTCTCACACGCTGAGGGATGTTGACCCACATCAGGCACTCCTTCGCGATGACCTCTGATCCCAACGCCTCTGCTACCAAACGACTAGAATTGCGAGCGTGCTTTAAGTCTCTGGCCATGTCTTCGACGCCGCGCCCCCCCGCGCGTGCGATGAGACACGAGAGGTTTACAAGCGTCGCGGCTGTGAGCCGAAAAAAAAACAAAAAAAAAAAAAAAACAAAAAAAAAAAAAAAAACAAACAAAAAAAAAAAACAAAAACAAAAAAAAAAAACAAAAAAAAAAAAACAAAAAAAAAGCGTCGCGGCTGTGAGCCGACCCGAAAGGAATAATCCCACCAGCGCGTCGCGAAGCACCTGTCCGCGATCTGCGGCGTCGTCCGCGATGGGCGCGCGCGAGCCAGGTGCTGATGAGGAGGCCCGAGCAGCAGCAACCCCTGCATCAAAAATAAGATTGCGCAGCATCTTGCGAGCTGTGGCCCTCAAGCTGGTGAGCTCCTTGCTTCTGGACTTCGATGGCCATTAAGAGTGCTTTGCTATAGAAGAACGACCACCATCGCCAGATCTGGCCATATCAAGAACACGCAGCTGGAAACATAAAGTAACGGTGCGAAAATACATGTTGAATATCAGCTTGAGCCCAAATGGCTATGGGTACGGACCAGAAGAATTGTAAGGGAGGCGGCCAAACTCTCTTAGATATTCAATCGCCGAAAGTGCATGCGCTGCCTGTCACGGGCGGCCGTGCGATCCAATTCCACCATTCCTGGGGGGGGCAGCTGACCAACATTGCAGCGCGATTGCCTTCGGCTCAAACATAGTATCGCGTCTCCCCGTCCTCCTCCTCCTCCTCCTCCTCCTCCTCCTCCTCCTCCTCCTCCTCCTCCCCCTCCTCCTCCTCATAGATTAGCCCCCCCCCCTCACCCCCCTTCTTCCTCGTCTCTTCCCCCTTCTCTCCCACTCCTCCCCCTCCACCTACTCCCCCTCCCTCCTCCTCCTCCACCCCCTCCTCATCGTGCTCCTGCTCCTGCTCCTGCTCCCTGCACCTGCTCCTAACTCCTCCTCCCCCAGCTCCTCGTCCTACCTCCTCACTCCTCCTTCCCTCCGCCCTCCTCCCTCCGCCGCTCCACTCCTCCTCCTAAGCCTCGTCTCCACGATCTCGCATACCTCCTCCTATTCCTCCTGGCCCCCCCCCGCCCCCCCCCCCCCCCCCCCTTCCGTCTCAACCCACCCTCATATTCAATTCGACGTCATCACTATCCTCCTACTCCAGCCCTCCTCGACTCCTCCGAATGATCCTCAGCATTCCTTCCCCTCCCCGTCCTCATCTCATCGTCGCCTCCTCCCTCCTACTCGTGCTGCTGCTGCTGCTCATCCTCCTCATACCTCCTCCTCCTTCTCTTGCTCCACCATCCCCTCCGCCCCCACCCCTTCTGCAGGCTGCTGCTGCATCCTCCTCCTCAGTTCCTCGCCTTCCTCCCCCCCATCCTCCCCCTACACCCCTCCTCCCCAACTCCAACCCCCCCCCACCCCTCGTCCGCAAGCTGCTTCTCCCTCCTCCTCCTCCCCCTCCCCCCCCCCCTCCTCCTCCTCCTTCTCTTCGTCGTCCAGTGTCCTCCTCATTTAACCAAATGATGAGGCCAAACAGTCGCAGCTGCAATCTGGCCGCTGCGGCGCCGGAGCCGACGGACCACCCCCCATCTCGCATTCCGCCTTGGTCTACAAGGAAATAGAAGGAGTGTAGGAGGAGAAGGAGGAGGAGGAGCAGGAGGAGGAGGAGGAGGAGGAGGGAGGAGGAGGAGGAGGAGGAGAGGGATGGGGGAAGGGGGGGGGAGGAGGAAGAGGCAGAGGACGAAATGGCAGGGTTTGCACCGGTTGCGTGGACAAATGTTCCCTTCGGAGCCCATGCGTGAGTGGGGCGCACCGTCGCTCAACGATTGCATTCGAACCAATGCCCCAGAACCACGCGGTGTGGCTGTCTCTTTACGGCGCCTTTTTCTACCATTATATAGTATTGTGTTTTCTTTACCACTAACTTGTCTCTGTATGTCTGCGTGTGTCTTACCAGTCGTTGTCTGTCTTTCTTTATCACGTATGGCTCACAGTGTCTCCGATTGTTAGTTTTGGTGTATGATACAGTTTGTGTGTGCTTCCTTTTGCCATACAAAGTAAATTGTACGGCAACTGGCTTGGTGTCGCACGCTCTGGTGCTTGCAGCGGTTATTCGGCTGCCCCTGGTGGTAGTAATAATAAAACAAATTGTAGTATCATTCACACACGTAGTTTAGTAGTAGTAGTAGTAATGATAAGAATAGTAATAGTATCAGTAGAAGAGTAGTAATAGTAGTAGTAGTAGTAGTAGTCGTAGTAGTAGTAGTAGTAGTAGTAGTAGTAGAAGTAGAAGTAGAAGTAATCGTCGTAGGAGCAGTAGTAGTAGTAGTAGTAGATGATAGAGTAGGATAATGTAGCAGTATAGTAGGGTAGATATGTTGCTATTCCAATGGGCCCCCGCTGATATTCCAATGGCTCCCCGTGGCTATCCCAATGGCTCAGTAGTGGCGTGCGCTATGAGTTGGGGAAGTCTTGCACCAAGGGTAGGGCGCGAGTGGAGTAGGAGAAGCGCAGGTGCGGTCGGGAGTAGGTAGGTGTAATCGGTCATGGGCGGAGAACGGATCACGTACCCGTGTAGTTGGAGTAAAGCGCGCGTGGCGCGTGGATCAGGAGGGGGCACCAGGCAGACTTGAACACCTTTGCAACACTTCTGATTCGATTTGGCGCTGTGGGCAGTAGTGGGAGAATAGGGGCAGAGCGGAAGTAGAGCAGCATAGTAAGAACAGGGGAGTTGCAAGTCTCGGATGTGGTAGTATGGTGGAAGTAGTAGAGCACGAACAAAGCGGCCGTGCGGTTTGGTTAGAATGGCAATCGCGTAGGATCAGTGCAATAGTTGGGTTTTGTCGGAGCAGGGACAGAGTAGCAGTAAAGTGCTAGCCGGGCAGCCGCAGGGCGCATGGCATAAGGGGACAGCATGCAACAATTGTCCATCGCGTTTGGTCTTTTCCCCCCGCGTATCTGGCAGTCGCATTAGAGTCGGGGTAGGGCGGGCGCAGGGCAGTAGAGCGAGCGCAGCGTTCGATTGGATTCGGGGGTAGTAAGACGGGCGAAGTAGCGGAGCAGGGGTAGACTACTTGTATAGTAGTTGTGGTCCTGGGGTAATGTAGTAGTAGAGTACGGGTAGAGCAGAGGTAGAGCCGCTGTAGAGTGCGAGTAGAGCAGAGGTATACCGCGCGGCAGCAGGGGGTAGCGCGATGAATCGACCGCGTCATCACATCACATGTCTGCAACGTTCGCATTTGCCTGGTGTAATTGCGTTGGGGTTGGGGTCGCGAGGTGGAGTATGTCATGGCAGTGCGAGAGTACTAGCGGCGATGGGGTAGATTGAACGTAAAGTTTTGGCGGCACACGAGGGGAGACGGAGTAGATAAACATCAAATAGTGATAGACCAGGAGTGGTGCTCACCGCAGTAAGGAGCCCCGCGACAACTTGAAATCATGTTTTTGCGTGGCAGCGGGCAAGCTCGCAGTTGCTGTGGAATAGGAGCCGAGCGGGGGTAGAGCAGTATGGTGGCAGCATTAGTCGCACGCACAGCGCATCGTGCCAGGATAAGTGTGGGCGGGGGTGCGTGGGTGGGGAGGGGCGGGAGTGGGGCCTGGGTGGGGGGAAGGGGTGTGGGGGGGGGGGGGGGGGGGGGGGGGGGGTGGGGAGGGGGGGGGGGGGCGGGGCATGCGTAGAATAAAGCCCGCGTGGGAAGAACAGAATCGGAGCAACCGTAAAAATAGAGCATTCGTAGACTAGCAGCAGAGCACGAGAAAGGGCAATATTCGAATGTGTGCCACATGGGGGCAGTATGTGCAATTCACACATATTGTTCGGTTTTTTGGTTTTGCGGCTGGTCGCATCAGAGGAGTTGGAGCAGGGTGGGGGTAGAGCAACAGAGTAGGAGCAGATGGGGTAGTGGATTAGGAATACAACCGTGACAGACAAGTAATACAAACTAGTGTAGACGTACAGTAGTACTGACATAGGGCGTATAGCGGTAGTGGAATATGCGCGTAGTAGGAGTAGAGCGCCAATAGAGTGGGAATCCGGAACGCGTAGGCTGCGTTGCAGAAGGGGGCGCCATCCGCAATTCGAAACGTAGCATTTGTCGTGCAGTGGGCGGTCGATGTAGAGCACGAGCAGAGTTGGAGTACAGTGGTAGAGTAAGAGCAGAGGGGTAATCGGTCCGTAGTGCAATAGCGTTGGCGGCGCACCCGAGCAGGGGAACGAGTAGGAGCAGTGTGTGGATCTACCTGTAGCGGCGCAGGGTACGGTAGTAGTCGGGTATCGATAAAGCATGAGCAAAGTACCAGTATAGCTGGGATAGATCATGAGTATATCGCATGGCAGCAGGGTGCATCATGAAGAATGCACGACTTATTGTTTTATGGGTTTACTTGTGTTTGCAGCTTACAGGAATTAGAAACGCGCGGGGTTCAAAACGTGCCGCCCGGTGTTTTTCTCCAGCGGATAACCATTGCCGGCAACATGATTTGGTAGCGCAGTCGCAAAGTATGGCCTGAACAGTATCAGTAGTAGTAGTAGTTGTAGTAGTAGCAGTGGTAGTAGCAGTGGTATTGGTTGTGGCAGTAGCAACGCGCTGCAAGTATGTAACCAAGCATTCATATCCGGAGCAAGCGGCGGCAAACATTCTGTATGTATGTGCGCATTCGAAGTGGGATGTAATTCGTTGCAGATGGGTCTCCCTCTATGTCTGGTTGTGTCGCTCTTTGTCGCTGTGTGTCTCTTCATGTGTTCCCGTGTCATGGCTGTCGCCGTTCGTTTTTCATGTATCGTTATGTATTCGCTTGTCTCGGTATGTCTGCGTTTGTCGCCTCCTTTGGCGGTTGTCTCATTATTGCCTCGTTTGTCTAGTGATGTATTCGTTTGACTGTGCATGTCTTCGCATGTCTTATTCCGTCGCCGTTTGTCTCGTTATGTCTTCGTTTGTCTTGTTGTGTCTTCGTTTGTCTTGTTATGTCTTCGTTTGTCGTCGTATGTCTCCGTTTGTCTCTGTATGTATTCGCGCGTATTTTTCTGTCGCCGTTTGTCTCGTTCTGTCTTCGTTTGTCTTATTATGTCTTCGTTTGTCGTCGTATGTCGTCGCGTGTCGTCTTATGTCTTCGTTTGTCGTCTTATGTCGTCGCATGTCTTCTTATGTCGCCGTTTGTCTCGTTGTGTCTTCGTTTGTCTTGTTATGTCGTCGTTTGTCTTATTTTGTCTTCGTTTGTCTTGTGCTGTATTCGTGTGCCTTCTTCTGTCGCCGTCTGTCTTTTTCTGTGTGTAGCGGTTTGCTGCTTCCTGTATGTGAACGACGCAAGGGCGACGCACTTACAGCCACCACGACGCTAAGGCCGAGGCCCCCCATCCTCGCATTCGGCCTGAACCCCATGCAAGCATCGGGGCGAGGCGGAGGCAGAGCAGGCGGATGAGAAGGAGGGGGCAGAGCAGGCGGGGGAGGAGGAGGAGGAGGAGGAGCACCAGCAGCAGCAACAGGAGGAGAAGGAGGAGGGGGAGGGACAGGAGGGAGCGGAGGAGGAGGATGAGAAGGAGGAGGAGGAGGAGGAGGAGGGCTGGGAGGAGGAGGAGGAGGACGAGGAGGAGGAAGAGGAGGTGGTAGAGAGGAAGGAAGGGAGGAAGAAAAGAGGCCGGAGGAAGGGGGAAGGAGGCGGAGGATGAGGAAGGCGGAAGAGTAGGAGCAGGAGGAGAGGAGAAGGCAGCAGCAGCACATCATAGCAGCATAAGGAGCAGGAAGTGGAAGTGAAAGGGCGGGGGGTTGAACTATCTGCACCCGTGCGTGCACGTTCTTGCCGTTGTCATTTCCCACCTGCGAGGCGCCCTCGTTCAAATCAAACTGCCATGCAGCAGAGCTCGTATCCCTCCTCTCCCACACCCCCCCCCCCCCCCCCCCCCCACCCTCTCCACATCCATCTCCTCCTCCTCCTCCTCCTGCTCCCTGCTCCTGCTCCTGCTGCTGCTGCTGCTGCCGCTCCTCCTCCTCCTCACCCACCTCCTCCTCATGCTGCTGCTGATGCTCCTCCTCCCCCCCCAACTCCTCTTCCTGTTCCCCCTACTCCACCACATCTTCCCTATGCTCCTCCTTCTCCTCCTTCTCGTACTCCTCCTCCTCCTCCTCCTGCTGCTGCTTATGCTGCTGATCCTCCTCCTCCTGCTCCTCCTCCTCCTCCTCCTTCGGCCAGTCCGTTTCCTCCTGCTCATGGTAACCATTTGCGTCGCTATCTCGCTCTTCAGCTTGAGCTTCTCTCCTCCTGCTGCTGCTGCTGCTGCTGCTCCTCCTCCTCCTCCCCCTCGTCCTCCTCCTCTCTGTACGCTGCCTGCTAGGCCCGCTCTGGGAACCAGATTAGAGACTGGCATCGAGTCGGCGGCCCGCCTTGAAGTCGGACTGGAGCGCGCTTTTCAGCTGGATGAGTCATCGCCGCTCGCAGAGGACGCGTCTGCATTCTTCTTCTTCTTGCTGGCAGGCTGTTCGCTCGGCTTGCCATGGCCTGACCACCAGTTGCCCTTGCCCTTGCCGCCGCCCTTCTTTCCCTTGGCGAGCCTGGGGAAAGCCTTCCCAGCTGCTTTTGGCGGTGGCTTCGTCTGGTCATCATCGTCCGAGCTGTCGTCCGAAGAGCTTGCCATCTCTGGATTCTCGTTCTTCTTGGAGCTCTCCTTCTGGTCGGATTTCTTGACGCTGTCCTTCTTGGGGCTGTCTTTCTTCTTATTTTTGATGTCCTTATTGCGCTTCGCCTTCTTCTCCTTGGCAGAGGTGCCCTTCTCCTTGGCAGAGGTGTCCTTCTTGCCAGTTTCCTTGGCAGAGCTGTCCTTCTTGTATTCGTCTTCTTCTTCGTGGTGCCCTTGTCGATGCCCTTCTCGCCGTCTTCCGAGCTGTTGTCCTTTTTCTTCTTGGTCGAGCGCTTGCCCTTCTCGTCATCCGAGCTGTTGTCTTTGTCCTTCCTGGTCGAGCCCTTGCCCTTCGCCTTCTTCCTCTGCTTGCCCTCCGAGGTGTCGGAATTGCCACCCGAGCTGCTCTCGCCCCTATCGCCGTCGCCCTCGCGCAGGCCGTCGTAGTCCTCCTGCCCGCCGCCGTAGTCCTCGTGCTTGCCGCCGCCAATGCGCTGCTCAACCCCCCACTCGCTGGTTTTCCTGCGGGGGCGGGGGAGGGGGGGGGGGGGGGGGGGGGGGGGGGGGGGGGGGGGGGGGGGGGGCAGGAAGGCAATGAGGAGCAGGATGAGTGCGGAGGCGGAGGAGGAGGAGGAGGAGAGCAGCAGCAGCCAGAATAAGCAGCAGCAGCAGCAGAAAAGGACGAGCGAGGATTAGGAGGAGGACGAGGAGCAGGATGAGCAGGAGGAGGAGGGGGAGGAGGAGGAGGACGAGGAGGAGGAGGAGGAGGAGGACGAGGGAGGAGCAGGAGGGGGGTGCTGTTAGGAGAGGATCAAGGGGAGGAGGAGGAGGAGGAGGGGGAGGGGGGAAAAGAGGAGGAGGAGGAGGCAGGAACAGCAGCAGCAGCAGCAGCAGGAGCAGGAGCGGGAGCGGGAGCAGCAGCAGGAGCAGGAGGAGGAGGAGGAGACGCACCAGGAAGAGGATGAGGACGAGGGTGGATGATGATGATGATGATGATGAGGAGGAGGAGGAGGAGGAGGAGGAGGAGGGGCGATGGCGAGGAGGAGTAGGATGAGCAGAAGCAGCAGCAGCAGGAGGAGGAGGAGGAGGAGAAGAAGGAGGACAAAGGATGCTGGAGGAAGGGCAGGTGTGAAAAGCAGGATGCGAGGGGAAAGATGAGGAGGAGAGGAGGAGGGGAGGGAGGAGGAGACTGAGGATGGTGTGCGATGATGATGATGGTGATGATGATGATGATGGTGGTGATGATGATGATGATGACGATGGGACGAGGATGATTTGAAAAAGGGGGGGGGGGGGGGGGGGAGGGGGGGACGGTGGGGGGGGGGGGGGCCAGAGGGCGGAGGAGGAGGCGGATGAGGACGGAGGGGGAGGAATTGCAAGATTGCAGGGGGAGGGGGTTAAAGATGCCATAGGGGAGGAGGGGGTGGGGGGGGGGGTGGGGCGGGTGGAGGCAGGGTGGGAGGGTGCGAGGGGGCAAGGGAGGAAGGAGGGATTTGGCCGAGGGGTGAGGAAGAGGGAGGAGAAGAGGAAAGATAATGAGGATGAGGAGGAGGAGGAAGAGGAGGAGGAAGGAGGGGGAGGAGGAAGAGGAGAAGCAGAGGAGGAGGCAGGAGAGGAGGCGGATAGGGGGAGGATAGGGAGGAGGAAGAGGAGGAGGGGAGGAGGAGAGGAGGAGAGGAGGAGGGATGAGGAGGAGGAGGGGGAGGAGGAGGAGGAGGAGAGGAGGAGGAGGAGGAGGAGGAGGAGGAGGAGGGTGAGGGGGGGGGGAGGAGGAGGAGGCAGGCGGAGGGAGGGTTTACCCTTGAACTCCGTTGGCCGTGGCGCTCGAACTTCTTCTCGTCGTAATATACTCGGCACCGCCTCTTGTTGTCGTAGCGCACGAGGCCGCGCCCCTTCGCCCAGGTCCCGTAGTTTGCGGCCTGCTCCTGGTCCTTGAATTCATCCACGAGTTGACTTTCACTCAGCCAGGTTCCGCTGCTCTCGGTCTCTGACCTGGCTCAAGGGTGCGTTAAGAGAGGAGGAGGAAGAGGGGGGGAGGGATGGTGGGGTGGAGGGATGGAGCAGGGCGGGGGGGGGGGGGGGGGATCGAAGAAGGTGGGCGATGGGGCAGGAAAGGAGGGGGAAAGAGAGGGAGGGAGGCAGGGGGAGGGGGGGGGGGGGAGAGACGGGGGGGGAGGAGCGAGGGAGAAGGGAGGGAGGGAGGGGAGGGGTGGAGGGAGGGAGGGAGGGAGGGGGGCAGGCAGGGAGGGAGGGAGGGAGGGAGGGAGGGAGGGAGGGGGAGAGCGAGGACATCACCCCCTATCTCGTCATCGTCATCGTCATCATCATCATCATCGTCATCATCATCGTCAGTATCGTCGCCCTCATCCTCATCGTCATTACCTTCATCGTCATCGTCGCCCTGGTCATCTTCATCCTCATTGTCACCATCCTCATATTCATCCTCCTCGTGCCCCTTCTCCCCAGCAAGTGACCACATTGTGCGCCTCGCGCGTATGATGGCTCCTGCCTGGTTGAAGCAACGCTCCGCCTTCTCCCAGGACTCGCGGAGCTGCTTGCGAATCTCGGGGGATGCAACATCCACGTCCTGCTGCTGCTGCTGTTGATGTTGCTGCTGCTGCTCCTCCTCCTCCTCCTCATGTTGCTGCTGCTGCTGCTGCTGCTCCTCCTCCTCCTCCTGATCCTGCTCCTTGTCTTGTTCCTCCTCCTCCTCCTCCGCGTGCTCCTGCTCCGGATCCTTCTTTCATTCCTGCTCCTGCTCTTCCTCCTCCTCCTCCTCGTCCTCCTCCTTTTTTCCCTCCTGCTCCTCGTCCTGCTGCTGCTGCTGCTCGTCGTCGTTTCCGTAGTCGTCGTCGTCGTCGTCGTCGTCGCCCTCCTCTTCCCCCTCCTCCTCCTCCTTCCCACCCTTTGGTAATCCCAGAACGTTGCGAGTCGCAGCACTGGCGCATTTGTCGAGGAAGGCGACGCCGTCGTCGTCTACGTGCTTGTGCCCGATCTCCACCATAAGCTTTTGTCTCTCGAACATGTTGTCTCTCGCTTTGATTTTGCGTTTCTCACGCCTGCTCATCGGACCACGCCTCTTGCGTGGAACTTCCTCGAAGTCGGCGCCCGCGGCTGCAGCGGCGACCTCCGTCCCCAGAACGCCGGAGAAAAGTTAGGTGAAGCTCCTGCAACCAATCCAGCTTGTAGCAAAATGGCCATAGTGAAGAGCTGATGCAGTTGCTGCTGCTGCTACTGCTGGTCTGCGGCACAGCCCATCCGCTACCGCGTTGCGCGGCTTCGTACTGTATCATACTTGGGCAGAGTGCCAACCGAGAAGGGTAGATGCCCCAAAATGCCGATCTGCTACCGCGACGGGCGGCTCCATACTACATGCTGTTTGAGCAACGTGCCACCGAGAACTGTAAATGCCCCAGAACGCTATCTTGTCTGCGCGTGGCTCTCTTTGTCGCAGATTGTCTCTCCTGTCTTCCTTTGTCGTCTGCGTCGCTGCTTGTCTCCTTTTGTCTTTGTTTGTTTTAGTTGTTGCTGCGTATCGCTGTGTGTCCAGTTATGTCTGCGTCTGTCTCCTTTTGTCTCTGAATGTCAGTGTTTGCATTGCGTGTCGTTGTTTGTCGCCTTATGTCTGCGTCTGTCGCCGTTTGTGTCAATATGTCTGGGTTTGTCTCTTTGCGTCGCCGTTTGTATATTTATGTATTCGTTTAACGCAGTTTGTTTCTTTACGTGTTCGGGTGTCGCCGTTTGTTTTATTATGTCTTTGTCTGTCTCTTTATGTCTTGGGTTGTCTCGTTTTGTCGCCGTTTGTCTGTTTATGTCGTCGTTCTTGTCGCCGTGTGTCTCTTTATGTAGTCGTTTGTCGCCGTTTGTCTTCTTATGCCTTTGTCTGTCTCTTTATGTCTTGGTTTGTCTCGTTTTGTCGCCATTTGTCTCTCTATGTCATCGTTCGTCGCCGTTTGTCTCTTTATGTCGTCGTTTGTCGCCGTTTGTCTCTGCGTGTCTTGGTTTGTCTTTTCATGTCTGGGTTTGTCTCTGTTTGTCTCGTCGCCGTCGTCGCCCCCCCCCTCATCTTCCCTCTCTTCCTCGTCGTCGTCGTCGCCATTATTCTCCTCCTTCTTCTCCGCCTTTCTATTTTTTTTATCGGCCAGCGAAATTTCCCGAGCGCGTGCGCTCGGGTGGAGG
>CAUYUJ010019892.1:75000-168706 GCA_963575745.1 Prorocentrum cordatum | reverse complement strand
GCGCGCGACAAAGAGCTGATAACAGCAAGCACGTTGAATACATAACAATGCCGGGCAGCAGCACTCGCAGCCACCCACCACTTACCATAATAAACTTTATTGCGGTAAGTCGTGAATGGCTGCGCTTGCCTGAGCCCGGGGCTGCTCAATCGCACATGAAACAGCGCCCCTGCTGCGACATGCCCCTGCCAGCCCCTCCTGGAAGTGTTCATCTGCAAATGTCCCGCATGCAGGCACGTCAAGCTGCATATGAAGAGTGTGCTGCACTCTTCTATCATGGGCCGTCCTCGAGAAAGTGCACCTCACAGGGAATCGTGGTCTCCGAACCCAGATGATCAGCGGGGCCTCGTTGATATCAAGTAGCTGGAACGCCAATATGTAGGGCTTGCGCTGCCTGAGCACGATCAATAACAACATTGCAATATCGTCCGCGTGATCGTCGCGCAACCCAGACCTCCTCTGTTCATGTAGAAGCCACAAGCACTTGCATCCGTCGACCTTCGCTGCTGGCTGAGATTTCGAATATGTGCGCAACCGCGTCGCAATATTTACCATCGTACCACAGCGGCGTGAAAACTTGTCTGCGCAAAGTCCGCAGTCTGAGCATGCCCTTTCGTGTTCCAACGTTTCTGGGAAGATATCTGAATGTAAAAACTCTTTGTGGACGTTCTCCGCCCATCTCTCCGCCAATGTGGAATGATTCTCTTGGCCGTCAGCATCGCTCGGTGCAAATATTAGCTCGTGCGTCAAGGGCGCGCCTGATGTTCCACCAATGCCCCAATGCGATTCATTTGTATTTGACTCATAAGGAACGTCGCGCTCCCGCTTGCGTGCTTTTTGTTCTTTCAATTCTTTCTCTTTTTGTTTTGCAGCCTCCCTTATGCCAGCTGCTGTCACAGAATATGTTTTCCGCTCGTCTTCACTGAGTGCACGCCAATCCTCGGCCACGCTCCTAGCGCGGTCCCCGTTCTTCACCTCGCTGGGCAGGGAGCCGCGGGAACCGCCTCGAACCTGCTGAAAGTATGAGAAGCCACTCATAAATTTGTCCTTCTCGTAGTCAATCTCGCTGACAGGGCGCCCGCGCTTCGCAGACTCTCTGCGCTGGCATTGCCGGACGTGCGCGTCGTGGGCCCCGACGGCGCAGGCCATGTTGTTGAGCGACAGGGCTTGGGCGAGAGACCCGCGGCCAGCGCCCGCTTCGGACTTCTGGCGATTCCGGGCATGGTTCATCTCAACATCATAGGTGCTCACGTCCACTTGAGCTGCTAATTCCTCGACGAGGGCTCGAAACTCCGGCGAAGAGCAGCCCCCTGCTTTAGGCGTCCGAGAATGAAGTTGCGATAATGTTTTACCAAGACAACAAGTGCAAGCGTTGTCCCAATCTTGCGACGCTCCCTGTTGCAAGTCTGGGAACTGGTCGGCTATCAAACGGAAAATCATAAAAAGGCCAGGCGTTCGACTTGAGCCCGACTTTCCACCGTAGCCTCGCCACAAGACTTAAGATGGCCGCCCGCACGTCGCAAATGAGTTGGGGACTTTCCCCAGAGACTGAAAACACAACCATAAACATCCCCAGCTTGAATCCGCCGAATTAGGATCTAAAAGTCGGCAGCCTTCTTCGAGCGAGTCCCAGATCGGGGATGCGTCAGGAAACATGAAGTTGACCGCGCTGTCTCGTCGGGTTCATCGCCTTCAATGGGATCTGACGGGGGATCTCATGCTGCCCGAAGAACTCCGAGAACTCCGACTCGCCTGGGCGCGTCCCCGTGCTTGGACGCTGGCTGCAATCATGTTTCAAAATCCAGGCCACGATGTGCTGCTCAACCGACAATCCTTTCAAGTAGATCACCAACTTAGATATCGTGTTTGAGTCATTGAACCAAGAAAAAGTTGACCTGATGCGGAATGACACTTCTGCGTGCCAGTCTCCAGGCTCAGCGTTCGCGTTCCTTTTGCCATCCCTCGGTGCTAATTGAGCCAGGATGCCGTGGCAGCACAATCCCAGGGGCAATTTTCTGGCGGCCGGGGCGCATTTCCACCGCCTCGAAACGGCAGGAATCGTAATCTTGTTTTTGAAAACCAGTTCCATGAATGCATCAGTCACTCTGTTGATGTTCATGTCTGTGCATTTTGCAGGGCCATCGAAAGTACAATTGCAAGACATAGCAATGCCAGATTTTCTCCAATCACTCTTGAAGGTGTCCAGCGCCAGGTCCCGGAGCTGCTTGATGTGCGGTGGGAGGTAGGCCTCTGGCATGTTGCGGCACAACCTCAGTCGATAAGACAAGGCGGGGGGGGGGGGGGGGGAAGAACGGAATGATTGGTATTTCCTTTCCCTTAACCTTTTCCTGGAAAAGGTTATAAGGAACAGGAGATGCCAATCTTCGACGCATTGGCGTTGATCTCCAGATCCCCGCAATTGGAGGCCAGGCCACCTGCCACCTCTCACAGAGACCGCCCCCGAGCTTCGACCAAGGAGAGAAGGAGGAGGAGAGGGGGGGGAGGAGGAGTAGGGGGAGGGGGAGGAAGCGGCGGAGGAGGTTGGGAAGGTGGAGGAGGAGGAGGCAAAGCAACTGGCCCGATTGATTTGCTACGCCCTCTCAGCTGTTTCCACTGGCAGGCCGGAGCTGAAGCGAAACATCAGGCGAATCAACAATTCGCAAACGAATTACATTGATTAAACTATGGCCTACAGCAGCTTAGGCGCACACGTCATGTGAAGAATCTGGCGGGCCATCCGACTGTGCTCTGGATGAGGACTCCCATGGTGCAAGACTGTCAGCTTGCACTCAACATACTTACGCAACTTGCGGATCAACGTCATCCAATATGTCGCGAGCACCATAATATGGGCAGCCCGGAACATCGGGCCGCACAACTTCAGATACGTCAGCATCGGCGTCGCACACCGGTGCGCCAGATGTGCCATGCACCTCCCCTCCCTAGCGCCTTGCTACTACTGATCCTTCCTCTCCTCCTCCTCCTCCTCCTCCTCCTCCTCCCTCCTCCCTCTGGCTCCGACTCCACGCCATTCCTGGGGGCCTCCCTCTACATCCTACCTCTCTCTACTCCTCTCCGCCCCCCACCGCATGTGGAATGCGATGACCAGCCGACCGGTCTGCTCCAAGAGATGTCTGACCATGGACACAACGCGAAGATTGGCGCCAGCGTCGTCCGCGACCATCACAAAAATGAGCCATCTGGAATTCGACGGCACCGAGAGTAGTTGGCGGTCGAAGAATATTGATAGCTGCTGCGAACCGGAAAAAATAGTTTCATCCGTAAGCCAGGTCAAAAAATAGTTTCATCCGTAAGCCAGGTCAATAGAGGCAGCGGCACCGACCACGGCTGTGCATTCGCCAAGACATTGTTCTTGATCCACGCATGCGACACCATGATGCTCGCACTATTCTGAATGTTGTGGGGACGGGGCTTCTCAGGCAAAGACGGTGGGACTTGCACTTGGACTTCTTGCTGGGTCTCGCCCCATTTGACCCGCGCCGAAGCGCGCAACAGGGGCAATGTCAGGCTTGATGCAAGGACTGCCGATCGTGCTTGCAAGTATCGCCATACACTCAACACTACGATTTCTTTAAGCGATTCCCTTCGCAACCCGTTAGCCTGACGTTGAGCAGCCCGGCCGGACATACGAGGCTGACAGTCCGAAACCATATTGCACACCTGCCCTTGCCACAAGCAGACAACGAGAAAGCGAGAATGCAAGTCGGGAGGACACAGCATGTGGCATGGCCCACTTGGCACGCCAACATGAAATGAAAGGGGCCATGGACACGTAAAGATCACGAAACATCAGCGACAACAACAATGTGACAATGCAGCAATATTAGCAATACAAGATGTTGCAAGCACCCCTTCCCCACCGTGTCGATGGCCAGAGCATGCTTCGCCACCGCGTCCTGGCCCACGCCGAACGCGGCGCTCAACAGCGCCTGGACGCGGCGTTCCTCCTCGGCCGCGGCCGAGACAACGTCTGCCGCGGCGGCAGCCCTCCTCCTGTCAACCGGCAGGCAAAGCAACAGAGGAGGACGAGGAGGAGGCGGAGGGGGAGGAAAGGGAGGGGGGAGAGGAGAAGGAGGAGGAGGAGGAGAAGGAGGAAGGATGAGGAGGAGGAAGAGGAGGAGGAAGAGGAGGCAGAGGAGGAGGAGGCGGAGCAGCAGCCGCAGTTGAAGGCAAATGCGGGCCAGGCTGGGCCAGGATCAGGAAGGGGGGCAGGGGCCGGAGAAGGAGGCAATCCCCAGACCCTGGCTGGCCCTGGGGCGGTTGACTCGATGGGTTCAAGGTTCCTCCGAGGCTTTCCGAATTCTCTCCTCGTTTCCTTCCTCCTTCTCCTCCTCCTCCTTCTCCCACTCCTCGCTTCTCATCCCTCTCATCCCAATCCTCCTCCTGCTCTTCCTCGCTCTCCTGCTCCACTCCCTCTTCTTCCTCCTCCTGCTCCTTCTCGTCCTCTCCCTCCTCCTCCTCCTCCTCCTCCTCCTCCTCCTCCTCCTCCTCCTCCTCCTCCTCCTCATCATCATCATCATCCTACTTTTCCTCTTGCTGCCCGAATGTCCTGGCGTGGGCCAGCACTGCGCGGGGCAGCCGGCCTCGCTCGGAACCAGGCTGCGCGGGCGGCGCCAGGCCGCCCAGGGCGGCGGGGGGGCCTGGCACATCCGCCTCATCCTCCTCCCCCGAGGCTTCCCCCAAAAACGCGAGGTCAGCCAACCCTTCCATGAGCTTGAGCCCAGGCGAGCGACTGAGATAGATGGGCCGCGGCGGGGGGGTTGAGAGCTTTGCTATCGGTTTTCGAAATCCGACGATTGAAAAACACCAAAACTCTACCAGGCCCAGAAAGTCGGGAGTTCGGACCGGGTCCCCATGATAACCCAAGCGTCTGCACCAACCAGGTTCCAGCAACCCCAATCCCACAGCCGATAGCCCGAGCTCCCAACCCCAACCTAACCACGAACCTCCAAGACTCAAGGCAACCTAAGGAGGATAAGGAGATGTAGGAGGCGAGGCGGGGCGTGGTTCGAGGGGAACGTGTGTCACGAGCCGCTGCACAACGACATTCATTATGATGAGACGTTTGTGCTATAATGTATGCATATGTGCGCCATTGCTTTTTTTTGCGTGAAATTTGCCTGCAGTTATATATATATATATATGTGTATATATACATATATATTTATATACACACACATATATATATAAACATACATATATATATAGATGTGTGTGTATTTGTGCTCATATCATGCGTGTGTGTATATATATATATATATATATATATATATATATATGTGTATATATATATACACACTAGAACCATCGCGCGCGCTTCGCGCGCGCTCTGGTTCTAGCCCAGGCCGCTGGACGATCTTGGACAACGCTATCAAGCAAAGGCGCGCGACGGCATCTGAGGAGCTTCTGGGGTGTTCCGCATGCTTCGTCAACTGGCTGTTGGAGGCACCTCTTGGGTGCCTCTTGGGGGGGCGTCTGAGAGTCCCTTGGGGGCATCGGCTCTACAATCTGAAGCCGTCATTGGCCGTCTTGGCTGCGTGGAGGCCCGAGTTGAGGCCACCTGCGGCCAGATTGAGGCAATCCGGAAGCCTCCCGCGGGCCTCCTGGAAGCAGTTTTGACGCATTGAGGGCACTCTTGGGCTATTTAAAAAAACCTCTTGGACGTCTCCAAGAAGCCTTTTGGGCCCTCGGGAAGCTTTTGGGGTCCTCTTGCGGCCTCCTGTGGGCCTTTCGGGGGGAACGCTCTGCTGTTGGGTCGCGTTCCCCTTCTTGGGCCTCTCTTGGGGCTCTTGGGGCCCTCTCGGGCCGTCTTGGGCGCCTCAAGCACCGTCTTGGGGCCCTCGAGGGCCGTCTTGGGGCCCTCTTGGAGGCCTCTTCCTGTATATTGGAGCGGTATTGGAAGCCTCTTGGGCCGTCTTGGAGCATCAGGATGCCAAAAGGCCGAAACGATTAAAACCCGTCAAAGCCCAATCGTAAAACAATGAATTGTGCCTCTTTGGGCCACCTTGGGAGATCTCTTGGAACCTCGTCGGCCCTCTTGGGAGCTTCTTGGGGGCCTCTTGGATCCGATTGGGGGCCTCTTGGGACTTCCCGAGAACCTCTCGGGGTAGAAAGCTCGGATTCTCAGTTCGTGTTTCCCTTCTTGGGCCTCTCTTGGGGCCGTTTTGGGGCCCTCTCGGGCCTTCTTGGGCGCCTCAGGCACCGCCTTGGGGCCCTCGTGAGCCGCGCACGCACACTACTTCGCACGGAGATGGTGCGTCGCGGTCGCGCAACGCTCATGCAGCAAGATCGAATGATTGAACAGTGCTGCAACTGCAGCAGGCAACGGTTTCTGAAAGATACAGCAGCGTTCACACTTGAGAAGGCAGGGTGAAGGGAGAGTGAGAAAAGTGATGATTTTGATCCTGTCCGCCTCGAGGCCAAGGTCCAGCCTCAGAGCACGGATGAGCCGCGCACGCACACTTCTTCGCACGGAGATGGTGCGTCGCGGTCGCGCAACGCTCATGCAGCAAGATCGAATGATTGAGCAGTGCTGCATCTGCAGAGGGCAACGGTTTCGGAGAGATGCAGTAGCGTTCGCACTCGAGGAGTGAAGGGAAAGGGAGAAAAGTGATGATTTTGATCCTGTCCGCCTCGAGGCCAAGGTCCAGCCTCAGAGCACGGATGGACCGGCCGCGCATGCACACTACTTCGCACGGAGATGGTGCGTCGCGGTCGCGCAACGCTCATGCAGCAAGATCGAATGATTGAGCAGTGCTGCATCTGCAGCAGGCAACAGTTTCTGATATCTACAGCAGCGTTCACATTTGAGGAGGGGCCAGGGTGAAGAAAGACTGAGAAAAATTATGATTTTGATCCTGTCCGCCTCGAGGCCAAGGTCCAGCCTCAGAGCACGGATGGACGGGCCGCGCACGCACACTACTTCGCACGGAGATGGTGCGTCGCGGTCGCGCAACGCTCATGCAGCAAGATCGAGTGATTGAACAGAGCTGCAACTGCAGCAGGCAACGGTTTCGGAAAGATACAGCAGCGTTCACACTCGAGGAGGGGGGCAGGTGTTTCCCTTCTTGGGCCTCTCTTGGGGCTGTCCTGGGGCCCTCTCGGGCCTTCTTGGGCGCCTCAGGCACCGCCCTGGGGCCCTCGTGGGCCGCCCAGGGCCCTCTTGGAAGCCTCTTCGGCTATCTTGGAGCTGTCTTGGAGGCCTCTTCCTCCTCCTCGTCCCCCTCCTCCTCCTCCCACTCCAGCTCCCCCCCCTCCTGATCTTCCTCCTCCTCCTGCAGCGTGTTCTGGAAGGCTCCCGCCAGAACATGCTGTGCACAAGTGCTGTCACTGCTCCCGCCACAGTGCCCTGGGTGGTGGGTCAGAGGCCTCATCGTCGACTCGGAGTCGACGATGAGTTCTGTCTGTGTGTGCGTGCCCCTCCTGACCTTGGGCCCTCACAGGCAGCCCGGCAGCGCCTACCCCAGGTCTGCGGGGGCTCTCGGCGTGGGCCACATGGGCGCTTTGCGGTGGGCTCTCTTGGGCCGCCTGCGAGCGTCTGCGGGCGCTCTTGGGGGCCTCCGGGCGCCTCATCGCAGCCTCCTGGGGGACAGCGGAGGCGCTTCGGTGATCTTCTGTGGAGCCTTTGGGGGCTGTCTCGGGCCGTCTTGAGGCCCTCGGGGAAGGATTTGAAGATGATGTATGTTTTTTTGATATTGATCCTGTCCGCCTCGAGGCCAAGGTCCAGCCTCAGAGCACGGATGAGCCGCGCACGCACACTACTTCGCACGGAGATGGTGCGTCGCGGTCGCGCAACGCTCATGCAGCAAGATCGAATGATTGAACAGTGCTGCAACTGCAGCAGGCAACGGTTTCTGAAAGATACAGCAGCGTTCACACTTGAGGGGGCAGGGTGAAGGGAGAGGGAGAAAAGTGATGATTTTGATCCTGTCCGCCTCGAGGCCAAGGTCCAGCCTCAGAGCACGGATGAGCCGCGCACGCACACTTCTTCGCACGGAGATGGTGCGTCGCGGTCGCGCAACGCTCATGCAGCAAGATCGAGTGATTGAACAGAGCTGCAACTGCAGCAGGCAACGGTTTCGGAGAGATGCAGTAGCGTTCACACTCGAGGAGTGAAGGGAAAGGGAGAAAAGTGATGATTTTGATCCTGTCCGCCTCGAGGCCAAGGTCCAGCCTCAGAGCACGGATGGACGGGCCGCGCACGCACACTACTTCGCACGGAGATGGTGCGTCGCGGTCGCGCAACGCTCATGCAGCAAGATCGAGTGATTGAACAGAGCTGCAACTGCAGCAGGCAACGGTTTCGGAAAGATACAGCAGCGTTCACACTCGAGGAGTGGGGCAGGTGTTTCCCTTCTTGGGCCTCTCTTGGGGCTGTCTTGGGGCCCTCTCGGGCCTTCTTGGGCGCCTCAGGCACCGCCCTGGGGCCCTCGTGGGCCGCCCAGGGCCCTCTTGGAAGCCTCTTCGGCTATCTTGGAGCTGTCTTGGAGGCCTCTTCCTCCTCCTCGTCCCCCTCCTCCTCCTCCTCCTCCCACTCCAGCTCTCTCTCCTCCTGATCTTCCTCCTCCTCCTGCAGCGAGTTCCGGAAGGCTCCTGCCAGAACATGCTGTGCACAAGTGCTGTCACTGCTCTCGCCACAGTGCCCTGGGTGGTGGGTCAGAGGCCTCATGGGTGTTGGTTTGGATCTCGTGGTTGGCCTGTCGGGGACGTCGTGAAGGCAGTTTCGCAGCTTCTGGGTAGCCGTTTTGGGACCGTTGTGGAGCCTCCTCGGGGCTGTTTTGTGGCCTCTTTAGGCTTCGTTTGGGCCTCCTGGGTGCCTCTTGGGGGCCTCCTGGGGCCTTTTGGGGGCTCCTTGGGGCCTCCTGGGGCACTCTTCAAGCGGGAGGGTCGAATTTTGGAGTCGTGGTCCCCCTCTTGGGCGCATCTTGGGGCCGTCTTGGGGCTCTGTTGGGCTGTCTTGGGCGACTCTGGGGCCGTCTTGGGGCCCTCTTGGGCCGTCTTGGGGCGCTCTTGAGGGCTTATTGAGCCGTCTTGGAATGTCGGACAGCCGAAAAGGCTGGAAGGCCAAATCGTTCGAAAACCTTCGTAAAATTGACGATTTCGGCCTCTTGAAGCGCTCTGGAGAGGCGTCTTGAAGCGTCGTGGAGTGCCTTGGGGGCCTCTCGGGCCGTCTTGGGCCTATCTTGGGCGTCCTGGAGCGGTCTTTCGGCGACTCGGGGCCCGCTTGGGCCGTCTTGGGAGCCTCTGGAGGCCCTCCTGGACTATTTTGGACCTCCCCGGCCGCCCCGTCCTCCCATGGGGGGTCGGAGGCGGCGGCCTCCGAGGCCCAGGACGCGGAAACCCTGTAAAAACACAGGGAAAATGAGCCCCGGTCCCGCCATGGGGGGTGGAGGCACCTGTCCTGGGGCCCCCGGCCTCGCCCCCAGGGATATATATATATATATATATATATATATATATATATATATATACATATATATATATATAGAAACATACGTAAGACATGTAGGATTGTGTACACAGGAGATGGACAATCTATAGAAACATACGTACGTCGTCCAGGGCGCCTCGGAAGGCGCCTCGGAAAGCGCAGAATACTCCTCCAAGGCGCGGAATCATGTTCCCGGACCGCCTTCCGGGAACATGATGGGGACGACCTCCTGAGGGCCTCCAGTGGGCCTCTTGGGGGCCTCTCGGAGGCCTGTGGGGCTCTCCTGGAGGCGTCTTGGGGCGCGCTCAGGGCCATTTTGGGCATCTTGGGGGCCTCTGGGGGCCTCCGGGGAGGCTCTTGGGGGCCTCTTTGGGGCCTCTTGGGGCCTCGCGGGGCCCTCTTGGGGACCGCTGGGCTCGCTTAGGCAGTCTTGAAGCCCTGTCGGGGCTCTCCTGGAACCGTCTTGGGCGGCTCCTGGGCCATCTTGGGGCTCTCCTGGGCCGTCTTGGGACGATTTTGGGGGTCTCTTGGGCCGTCTTGGGGCGGTATTGGGGGCCTTTTCGGCCGTCTTGGAGCGGTTTTGGGAGACTCGTGGACGGTCTTGGAGCGTCGGAACCCAGAAAAAACGAGAAGGCCAAAAACCTCGAACAAAAAGCAATAAAAATCAACGATTTTGGCTTGTCGGGGCTCTCTTCGGAGGCCTCTTGGGATGCCTTCGGGACCTCATGGAGCTCTCTTGGAACGTCTTCGGGCCTTCCTGGCCATTCCTGAGGCTATCTATGCGCGTCTTGGAGCGCTCGCGGGCCGTCTTGGGCGGTCTCGAGCTTCAGCAGCCCCTGCGGCCTCCAGAGCCCAGGACGCGGAAACCCTGAAAAAAACACATGGAAAATGAGCCCCGGTACCCCCATGGAGGGTCGGGGCGCCTTTTTTCGGGGCCCGGGCCTGCTCCCCCGGGATATATATATATATATATATATATATATATACATATATGTATGTATGTATGTATGTATGTATGTATGTAGGTAGGTAGGTAGGTAGGTATGTATGTATGTATGTATGTGTGTATGTATGTATGCATGTATGTATGTATGCATGTATGTATGTATGTATGTATGTATGTATGTATGTATGTATGTATGTTATGTATGTTATGTATGCTATGTATGCTATGTATGTTATGTATGTTGTGTATGTTATGTATGTTATGTATGTTATGTATGTTATGTATGTTATGTATGTTATGTATGTTATGTATGTATATATGTATGTATGTATGTAGGTAGGTAGGTAGGTAGGTATGTATGTATGTATGTATGTATGTATGTATGTATGTATGTATGTATGTATGTATGTATGTATGTGTGTGTGCTGTTTTTTTAGCTGTGTTTTTCATGTTTGTTCTTGTTATTTGCTTGCGGTTTGCCTGTTGGTGTTCTTGTCAGTTGTCGCCTTGTCGCATGTTGTTGTGATTTTGCAGGCATTTGCTGGGGAAATATGCAGCATAATGTCGAGACGAAAGGCTATAGCCTTCTACAGTGTGCACAATTACTGGAAAATTCCCGTCATAATCGTGTTGGGGGCCCTTATATGGTTCATCGGCGCGCAAATTACCCTGATTTGCGAATATAATGTAGGATGGGCCACGAGCGTGGCCCATTTGGCCTTAGAATTCCTACGGAATTCCCTCCGCGGTGCCGCCAGTCTGGCTCGGAAACAGAGATGGGCTCGAGGTAAGGAGAAAAGGCCAGCTAAGGAATGGTGCTCTGGCGCGATTCAGGATCGTCAGCACGCAACAGTAACGTTGATTCGCGGCGTTGATGTCCCAGAAGTGGTGCATTGGCATTGTTGCAGATTTTCGGATGGTTGTCTTCCAACAGGGCACTTCCCGCAGTGAAAGCACATCCTTGTGAGGCCCTGCGAAAATAGACCTTGGAAGGAAGGTTTACTGCAACATCGTTGGTGGGTCTTGGGTTTGCACTGGTTCTTTCGCCTCCCACTCCTCCGTGCTTGTTCAAACACAATCCGAACATCTGCTTTTCCGTCCGCGTGGCCCCCACGAGGCTTCCAAGCGGTCCCTGAGAGCTTCCCAAGAGGCCCACAAACTACCCCCAAGAGGCCCCCAAGAGCGCTCGTCGTCGTCGTCGTCGTCGCCATTCAGGGTCGGCGGCACCGGCCGTAAGGCCTTCGCAATACATCCGAACATATGCTTTTCCGTCCGCGTGGCCTAGAAGTCCCGGCCCCTTCCACAGAGACAGTTTGCGGTCCCGTATCCCTTTCTCGTGGCCTGGGGCTCGAGAGCGGCCCCCTGCAGGCCGAAACTGTAAAAGTCGCCAGCATTGCATTTGGGAGCTAAAACACAACGGCATTACTTATCCTTTCTCCTCCTTGTCCTCTTCCTCCTCCTCCTTCTATCTCCTTCCAACTCCCTATCCTTCCTTACCCTCCTCCTCCTATTCCTGCTCCTCATCCTCAATCTTGTTCTTCCTTTTCCATCCTTGTCCTCGTCCTCCTCCTCCTCCTCGACCACCTCCTTCCTCGTCCTAAGCCTACTTCTGGTCATCTTCCCCTTCCTCATCCTTCGTGCCTCCTTACCCCTCCTCCTCCTGATCCTCCTCCTGCCCCCCCCCCCATTCCTTACCATGGGTCCTCCCCACTCCCAAGGCCACTCTGGCTCAAGCTCTAGACCCTACGGCCTGGGGATGACTCTCGCCGAGTCCCGATGAGGTCACTCGCCGCAGAACCCCCCCCCGATGACGGCGGCCATTGGCCTGGCCCCGTTCGCGGGCCGCCCGCCTATGGCATGTGTGGCCCCTCGACGCTCGCGGGCACGTGGCCCGAGCGCGCGCCGCCGCTGGCGCCGCGGGCAGCTGGCTGCAGGGCGTGCGGAGCGGATGCAAGCGAGCGCACATCTCCTTCAACTCCTCCGCCCCCATCAGGTACCTCGTGAAGTACTTCTGCTTCATCGTCTCGCTGTTCTACCCATGGTTGATATTGATTGCGTGGCCCCTGTGGCCCCGAGCACTGCGCCGCTGACAATGGTTGAAGCTGGATGCGCAGCTTCTGTGAGCTTGGGTGCGTGCTGTCTATCGCCACGGTCCTGTGGCACGATGTCGGAGGTCTACATCCCATATCGGGACATGCTGAGGTCCCCCTTGCACGGCTGGTTGCCCATCGCCTACGTAGACGAGATTATCAGAGTTTCTCGCGCCCATCTGGATTTGTTCCGGCTTACGGCTTTTGGCGTGGCGCTCATGAACGCTTACGAGGATTCCGGGGCCGCGGACGTCATGACCACTCTACCTTGCCTGGAGACGCTGCCCGCTGGGAACCCGACCGTGAGCACAATCGAGTGGGATGACAACCGGACCGATCTGCTCTTAGGTCCTGAGGGCATCAGGGATAGCCTGCGCACACCCTCCGTCCTGTGACCGCGGGACGAAGCCCACACTGAAAGCATGGAGCGGCTTAGCATGTACATGATCTCAGCGTTCAACCAACAGTTCGCCGGGGGGCTACGGGAGTCGATGCACATTTTCCCACCATTACCCTTAGTATAGATACTGAGTTTTTTTAGATACCGAGGCACCTTCTTTGATTGCCTAGGCACTAGTTTCAGCAACGGTTCTCGTACGCCTGACCTGGGGGTGCGGGGCGTCTCAGGTGCCAGCGCTCTCAGAGCAGCCCTGGGCAGTCTTTCACTCGTGCGGCACACCTAGCGGGGGCAATGTCCGCTGCTCGAGCGTGCGATGATTTGGCAGTCTTGAGGCTTTGCCCTTGGTGACTTGCGCCTGGCCAGGAGTCGCCAGAACGAGGGGGTGACTTGCTCTCGAATTTCGGAGCCCCGTTCTCAGTTCTCATCGGGGGGACTGCATACTACCCATTGTGGGATCACGCTCTGCGGCGTGACAGCGAGGCACCAGTGACCCGTCAGCTCTCGAGTGCAGTATACGTACTTCTCACGAGCAGGTGAATATTTCACGAAGTGGTCCTCTGTGCTGCCTGATAAAAAAGCAATAGTAACCTCCCCACTGCCCTGACCCCCTTGCTCCGAGCGGAATAAGCGTGCCCCGAGGGCGCCCCGCCCCTCCCCGAGCGGGCGCGGTGGGCCTCACCATGGAGGCCGGGAAGTAGCGCGCGGCGGCGACCCTAACCTGCAGCGCCGCCGCCGCCGACGTCCTCAACGACGACAGCGGGGACGAGGGCGAGCACGGGGAGGATGAGGAGGACACGGCGGCTCTGAGAACGGCGAGGACAAGGACGACGAGGACGGCGTCGTCACAGTCGCTGTCGTCAATGACGTCGTCGTCGTGGCCGGCCGCCGCTGCCGCCGCCTTTGTCGCATCGTGGCCGCTACCGCCGTCGCCGACGTCCTCCTTCTTTTCCTCCTCTTCCTCCTCCTCCTCCTCCTCCTCCTCCTCCTCCTCCTCCTCCTCCTCCTCCCCTTCTTCTTCCACCTCCTCCTCCTTCTCATGTTTATCCTCCTCCCCATCTTCTCCCTTCGTCCTCGTTCTACCCTCCTCTTGCTCACACTCCTCCTCCTCCTCCTCCTCCTCCTCCTCCTCGTTCTCCCCTTCGGAATGTCAAGATACCTCGGAGGCTTTCGCAAGGCGTAGGGCCCAAGCGGCCTCCGAGTGTCTCATCTTTTGGCTTCGCGGTCTCACGCCGAACTCCTGGACCACGTCTGGGTGAGATTCCCGCTCTAGAGCGAACTCGCATGCGGGGATCAGTGGATGCGAACAGTAAGGGATTGTTGAATGACTATCGGCCTAGGAATGTCTTGGGGCGTCACGATTTCTGGCCACAATTTCGTGTAGTTAGGTTTTCACCAGCACGGCCTCTGTTGGCCTCAAGTTATTGGCTGTCGGATCTCTGATAGGCACAGTGTCAAAGGTTCCTTGAAGAATTCCCGCCTGGGTCGTCCTTGGGCTAGGTGGCTAATTTGGCCTGTGTGGCGAAAGGATTTGCCGCCGAAATCCACTCGGGCGGCCTTTCTTCTGCGACTTCAGGCGCATCGTGATCTGAGGAACTGAATTCAGGACCTCGTTTCAGCGCGGGATGTGAGGCCAGTGCAGATTCCGAATCACTCAGACATTTCTGAGGCCTGAGGTCGAGGCCCGCGTCCCGGTATTGTCGCTGCTAACGGCATCGCCGACCATAATGCAGGGTAGTTCGCTGAGCATGTTTAGATTCCGACCGCTGCGTCGGTTTCGGTTATGTGTGTTGATGCTCTGACGCGAACACCATTTGCTCTGCGTCTTTGCCAACATTCTGGAAGAAGGGAGCAAGCGAGAAAACCCTGGGTTTAGGTCGGGCATGTCCTCCTAAAGGCGGATTTGGGAAGAACATTAAAGTAGCCAAACACAAATTCAAACAATCATCAAAAAATAACCCCATACTGCTTCTTTTACTATTTTTGAAATTTCCTCCTGTTCTTCTCGTGTTCGAGTTTTTCGTGTTCGAGTTCTTGCGCGCCAGAGGCTGGCTCGTCCCAGGGCGGCCACGGAGCTCTCGCGCCTGGCTGTGATTGACGAATTCTCGCAGTGTGCGTTGGGTGGGTGCTCGGCCTCTGCTCAACAGATCCCTAGCCCCCTTCACCACACCGCTGGGGCGGCGCTGCAGCCCACGGCGTTGCTCTGTTTTCGAGGTAGAGATACCAATCCCACTCATGATTTGGCAACTCGGCCTGATCATAACGTGGTGCGCATGTCAGGCATGCAGCCATCGCGCTACCAGAAAAAATGCTTGGGTAAGGAACCGAACATGATGTGCTTTCTGGCCACGGCGAGCCTCGGCTTCGAATCAGTTCCTTCCTTGACTTAGATCTTCGAGTTGGCCCGAACACCAGAGCCCCTCTCGGGTCCGGCGAAAGAAGGGGATAGCACAAAAGGGGGTTTGAGAATCAGATCCGTAGCTGATTTTCCCGGCGCCCTCCGGCGCCGGAGGCGGCCATGTATCGAGGGATGGGCCCCTCGGCGGGGCCGAAACCAGCTGCATGCAGCAGATTTCGTAACCCCCCCTTTCCCAATCCCCCCCTTTCGTCCAGCCCGACCCTCCTGAGCCCGAAGTGGTCCTTGCAGAAGCGTCTTGACTGCACACCACCCGGCAACCGAAGACCTCGCCCGTGTAAGCACACGTCGCTTTGCCAAGCCGTGGCCTCAGAGCTCGGCTCGGATCGCCAAGGGCCTCCACCCGGGTCCGCGTGCTCGGAGGAAGCAATCGCCAGGCGCTGTTCGGCTGCTTGGGCCGGGCCTCGAGCCTGGCGGCCCATGATCGAACGAAATCGGGCGCGCCCGTGTCCGACTCCTCCCCATAAAGGGGAGCCCACGGACGCGTCGAGGCCTCGCCTCCGCTGTGGGGGACGCGCCCGAGGCCTGGGCGGTCCACTGACCCAACGCAAGAAGACGCGTCCGAGCCCGACCCCTCCCCATAAGGGGAGTCCACGGACGCGTCGAGGCCTCGCCTCCGTCGTTGGGGGACGCGCCTGAGGCCTGGCGGCCCACTGACCCAGCGGAATCAGGCGCGTCCGAGTCCGACCCCTCTCCGAGGGGAGCCGGCGGAGGCGCCGAGGCCTCGCCTCGGGCCCCCGCCCCGGCAGGGTCGGCCTCCCCGAGGCCAAGAGAAGCACCCAGAACCTGCCCCCCGCTAGGGGGTCACATGCGAACCCTACCCCTACCCCCCACGATTTCTGAGGGGGAGGGTGGGGTTCGCATGTGACCCCCTAGCCGCGGGAAGCCCCCCCCCCCCCCGCTGGAAGCGGAGAGCCCGAGACGCCGAGCTGCCCTCCAGGGCTCGAGCTGAGCAATGCTGTCCGTTGTCGCCCTGCTTTCGTTTGTCCATCGTCCCGTCTTCCGTCCGCCTCTGCTGCAGAGCGAAGACGGCCCACGACGTCGCCAACACATGCAATTTAGCTCGCCCTCCTCCTCCTCCTCCTTCTCCTCCTCCTCCTCCTCCTTCCCTCCTCGTGGCCGTGAACCCCGACAGGGAGCGCCCGGCGAGGGCGGCAAGGAGGAGCCGAAGGCAGTCGTCCACACCGCTCGGCCTCTCTCCGTCTGCCTGTGTGGCGCAGGTGGCAGGCGTGCGCCGCCCCGAGCCAGACTTCGCTGTCGCATCGGAGGTCTTCGAGGCGGCTCGCTACAGTCGGGGCCTTGACCCAAGGAACCCTAAATAAGAAACGAGGCCCCTTTTTCCATAAGTTGAACTTCGATTTCCCATCAAAACCCTAAGGAAAACCTGAGGCAAGCTGTAAAACACTTAAGGAACGCGGAGCCCCTCCCCAACGAAAAGGGTTCCTTCTTCAGGGCCCCGACTGTACACAGCAGGCGCACGCGGTAAGAGGTCTTGCCAGGAGAAATCTCGGGGATCCTCCTTCGTCGGCTTTGAGCTTCGTGAGGTGGCCCAAGGCTCCAAGAGCCCCTCGGGAGAGAAGCAACTCTCGTGGGGCACCTGTTGGCGGGCCAACCTCTTATTCGGCGCACCGGGCTTACTATGTCTCCTCCAACTCCTCCTCCTTCCGTCCCTCCCATGACTGGTCCTGGAGCGTGTTCTGATGGATGCGGGGAGCGTTGCGAAGGAGCACTCTCCAATTTGCGTCGTCTTACAAGTCGCCACTCCACAACAGCAGCAGCATAGGGCGTGCAATTCTCCTTGATTTCGAATCGAAACGTCTAAAGGCATCTCAAGGCTCCGCTGTACAACGTATCTTGGCCTCTCATGCGGATCCCAGGTGACACTGGAGAGGTGCTAGGCATAGGGATCCTCCGAATTCAAAAGTGTACTACCTAGACTATCTCCCTGCAGCTGGTACGGGTAGTGTAAGATGTGGGATGGGGGAGTGCATGAGTTGTTGGCAGACTTTGGTGGTAATCTTGAAATGTACGTATCTTGGTGCTACGGTCATCTTCACTACTACCAGTGATGTTCTCGATGATATATGCCAATATACATAATATACATATGTATATATAACGACAACATCGCGCGCATTATGTTCCAGCACTCGCATACAAAGAATTTACCATTGGAGCTCCAACTAAGCTTGCAGTTATTGCTTGTACGGGCGATGCTAAGATCTCCTCGCTCTGGCCATTCCCATACTCGGGCCCCATGGCATTATCTGGGTCACCTGGAGAAGGGCAGCTGCTTCGGCCCAGTCCGCGACGCGCGAAGCGCGATTAGCTTCGTGCCCCCGCGGGTGACAACATATACATGAGCTATGACCTTCGCGCGCCAAGACGCCACCAAGACACCACGCCCACCGCCCGCCGGGCGAGGAGCAGGAAGAGCAGGGTGCAGCAGCGCTTCTGCCCCCCATGCCACCCCACCGCACTGAGGAGCTCGTGCGCAGCTCCTCGCGCCCGTCATCGGCGGCGCGCCCAGGGGGGAATGCAGCGGGGGCGGGCATTCTCAGAAGGCTGCTCTGGCCTTCTGAGAAGCTCTCTGAACCTCCTCAAAAGCACTCCTCGCGGCGCCGCCGACGTCACGCACTAGACGAACGCGACCAACGATTTCACCATGTGGGCGGCTTCAGCGACGCTCTCAATCCAAAGCACCGCTGCTGCGAGTATCCCGTGCGCTTGGCATCCAGACAGGCCCTGCAATGCAACATGAACTGATCCGTCCCCCTCGGCTTTCTTACTGTCCGGGGCCCTCTAAACAGGGACCTTGGTAACCCAGGACGTCGGCGCGCCCGAGAGAACTGCAGCCGTAGGGACTTTGGTAACCCAGGACGTCGGCGCGCCCGAGAAAAATGCAGCCATGGGTCGCAAGCATTATCCATGCTGCGTGCTCCCCATGCGGAATGTCCAGACAGCCCTTGTCAACAATGTCCCGGTTTAGGGGGCTCTGGACAATCCCAGCTGGCAGGGCACCGGACTCAATGACCGCGTCGCCACGCGCTGCAACTGCTCCAGCCACGCGGTCCACGTGACTGCTGTCCTGGCCGATCGGCGTGCGATCTGCGCAGGCTCGTGCCAGGACAAATCCCAAACACAGCAGATAACAGATGCGCATGAACTGGTACCGCATGACGTAGGCTCATGACTGCTAACCAGATGCCAGTGTCGCTCAACATTAATGTCAATGCCGCTCAACACTCAAATGCTTAAGCAGCTACACATACCAACGACAGCATGCCCGCCCTGAAAGAGGGGGAGGGTATTGTGGAGGTGAGCTCCAAAGGTCGACGGCTGCCAAAAGCTGCGTTGTGCACGAGAAACATGAGAAACAATGCACACTCAAAAACGTCTGGTGCATCTGATCGACCCACTGCGAGCGCCAGAGCGGAACACAACGGAAACAAAGCGAAAACGAATCCGGGTTGCAGTGCAAAGTTGCCCAAACCAGCGAGTCAGCCGACCCAGGGTGAGCGCTCCGACGAGTTCAAAGGCAAGTAACCCCCGAACGATCGAACCTCTTCCACCCAAATCGCACCCGCTGCAAACTGGACTTCCGACGCCATGAAACTGTTCAAAACGTGCCCCCCACAGCACTCGGTTTTCATCCCAAACCGTTCCTTGAAACTCCTGCGCCCGAGACGGGCAAGGGCCCAATCCTGGAAATCTGGCCGACATGCTGGTTTTCCCCAACGCCCCGGGTCAGGAACACGCAGTTCGGTGGACCGAGCCTGAGTACCCTGAGACTGCCTCTTGCAGCCCACAGCTGCGAAGGTGTGAGAGAGAGAGAGGCATGGAGCAGGACTAGGTCACCTAACTTCGCGCATCGCGCCCCGCGATACTCGACGAGCGATTTTCTTCGCGCCCTCCCGCCCCCGCGCCGCCTCCCCTGAGGAGAAGGGCAACCGCCCTGGCCCAGACCGCGACGCGCGAACCGCGACTACCTTCGCGCCCCAGCGCGTGATCAGGCGGAGGAGACTTGGACTCGGCGGGGGGGGTTTGATTGAGCTGGTTGGGCAATTCCGCTCAAAATCTGTTCCCAGGTCCCTCCTGGGGTCCAACTGGGGCACATGCTCATCTTGGATCCATTTTGGACGGTCCTGGGGCCCGAAAACCTGCCCCCGGAGTCAGAACAAAAACGACAACCTTGTCGATCCCCACGCCTGGAACCTGCCCACCCTTCCTGCTGACCGGAACCAGAGCTGGGCCGACTCCAAGAGGAGACGAGGAAGACGCTCCAGGCCAGGAGCAACCGCCGAATGCGGGCGCGCGCGCAGGTCCCACTCCCAGTGGCGAGTCCCCGCGGCGACCGGCCATGGGCTCCTCCCGCCGCCCCCCCTTCGGCCCTCGCGCCCGTGCGCGGCTCGTGGTGATCAGAGAACAGCAGGCGATGAAACCCGTAGAGAGGAGGTATGGGGAAAGGCAAGGAGATGAAGACGCTACAGGTATGGGTGCGGGTTATCGGACCCCGAGGGGGGGTTTCGTTCGAGCGGAGAACCCCATCTGACAACACACACACACACACCCGTAGATCCCACGGAACTCCACGCTGGGGAATCTGGGGGTCGCACCGCTCTCGGTGCCAGCTGTCAGACCATGGTGAGGGGCAGTGGCCGCGGGTGGGGCGGCGGGGACACCTGCAGCGAAGAGAGGAGCAGGGACGCGACAAATCGGGAGCGCAGGCCATCTCGTCGTGCGCTCCTCGCGCCTCCTGGAGGAGAGCAGCCTTACTTCGTCTCGTCTCTTCGTGGCGGCGCAGGGGCGGAGGAGAGGTTAAGTCGGGCCTGTCCCCCTACAGGGGGACTTTCGACGAAAAACAATAAATACTCAAAAATACCCCCAAATGTTTATTAAAAAATCCCCAGACTATGTTTGGACTATTTTTGAATCTTCCTCCTGTAGAGGGACAGGCCCGACTTAATGGAGAGGCGCTGCCGACCAGGAAGCGAGAGGCCTCTTTTCTTCGGACGACCGGCCCCTGCAGCCACTCGACCCCTCCCGCGAAATACACGTGTCGCCCTGAAGTGATCTTCGGGCCCGCAAGTGTTGTGATGCCACGACAATGGACGCGCTAACACCCTATCATCGAATTAAACATGTGTTTAAAATGCCGGACAACTGTTCTAAACATGTTTTTAAGCATGTGGTTTACATGTTTAAAACATGTTTGACACATGTTTTAGACATCTGAAAATTATTTGGCAGCACGCTTCCTCTCCATTGATCGTCCTCCACAACGCCAGCGGCCGCCCCCGCCCCCGCCCAGAAGAACCCCACAAATAGTATTGCAAGCGTTCGGCGCGATTAATGCCGCGCCGGGGCTCGAGAATATCCATGTCCGATGCTGTCTCTGGGGGTCCTGGGTCCTGGCACGTATTCATTCCCTAGGCGGCGGCTGCGAGCGATGGAACAGATCCTCGACCTCGGCGCTGTGCCGCAGAGAAGCGAAAACGGGGAACGCACGCATCTATGGGGCCAAGACCAGCGGTTCCGTTTCAACCTGGTAGAGATTGGCGGGCATTTCGGCCAGCGCCCGTGCGTATCAATGCCAGACTCAGATTGGCGACGATCAACAACGGGTGTTACGCCAGATGACGTCGCGACCTTACGCGGTGGCTTACGCGGGCCGCCAGCGCGGCACGCTTTACTGGAAACGAAGGCACTTACGCGCGAGCTAACGCGGGCAGCTTACGCGCCAATGTCGGTGAAGACGAACGACCCCGATTTTTTCGTCGCTTACATGTCGTCAACGTCTCCTTCACGGCTGGACGGAACAGCACTCTCTGGCGTCGGGGACACGAGGAACGGCTGGACGCGGGATCTGGACAAGGCAACAGCGGGGTGATCGCTGGCTGGAAGACCTGGTAGCGGACAAAGGGGCACAGGAACATGGAACCAATACGGACACACAGGGGCCAACTTCAAGTTCATCTAGGGCGAAACCGTTCTGTTTCAAATCCCATCTGAAGTGTGCAAGCAACAAATGTGCGTCTGTGCAACATCCGCTGATCTCTTTCTCCAACAGTCTGCCTCTGTATCTGTCTCTCTCTCTCTCTCTTTCTCTGTCTCTGTCTCTCTTTCTCTCGTTTTCCCTCTCCTCTCGTTCTCTTTGGAGAATCCCAGAACTCTGGGGTGACAGACCCTGCGATGACTCCCAGGTGTTCATTTCCCTCGCTGCATGCTGAAACGGACGTGCGAACATGGCAGACGACTGGACTGCCCAAGGCTTGCTAGGCCAGGCCAGGGCCGGGGTCAACGGAAGTACTCTTACTAGGCCGATTTGGAACCTCTGGGCAATGACAGCAACTTTCTTCGGCACAGAACCTCCCCAGCAAATCTAAGGATGCCTGGGTCGCTTGCGATAAACCACCTCGCAAGAAGCTGAAGGCAAGCTAAGCCGAGCTGGCATTTTTGGAGGATCTTCAACCCGAGCTATTGTCCCAGCGTGTTCAACGGCCACCTCAACCACACACGCACAATGTGCTCATGATGCTTCATTCTTAAACGTAATCGGGTACATGCAATGGGCCGCATCCTGGGAGACGTGGCAGAGCGTGCTGACTGCAGAGATCCCGGAGGCCAAAACGGCCCACAATATCTCACAACAGAGCCCAGCGAAAGCGAGCACGGGAGGACAGGAGGAGCCATGCAACAGGAAAAGCGGCAGATAGGCAGAAGCACTGCACAGAAAGAAGCAACGGTGGACTCGTGCGTGCGTGGATTAGCCTTGAAGCATGGTCTCCGCACAGAGGTATATATATATATAGAGAGAGAGAGAGAGAGAGAGAAACATATGAGAGAAGAGAGGGAGCAGGCCATAGAGACAGAAAGAGAGAGAGAGAGAGAACACACTCATAGAGGGAAAGAGAGGGAGGGGAAAACAGGGAGATAAGGGCAGAGAGTGAGAGAGAGAGAGAGAGACACACACACCTATATATACAGAGAGAGAGGGAGAGAGCGAGAGAGAGAGAGAGTGAGAACAACACAAGGGAGGGGGGGAGAGAGAGAGAGAGAGAGAGAGAGAGAGACGGAGGGAGAGAAACAGCGAGAGAGGGAGACCAGCCAGAATAAACAGACTGGAAGAGCGCGTGCATTCACACGCCCCGTCTGCGTGCGGCCTCGTGCCTAAGCCTATGCGCTGCATAGTGATGCAAATGCTTGGCGGTCGCGCTGGAGTCTCCGTCCAGGCCCTCCCCAAGTAGAACAGCAAGTAGGGGGGCGTAGAGGAGGGAGATGAGGAGGATAGAAGGAGGAGGAGGAGGTGTATGAAAGAAGGAGGAGGAAGAGGAGGATAAAAGGAGGAAAACGAAGAGGGTCACCAACGTTCTGGTCATGTCCAGCGGCTGAAGCACTCAGCCCCATCAGGTGACGACCCTGGCCTGGCAGGCGCAGCACGACGCCGAGGACGTCCAGATGTTCCTGATGATGTTGACGAACCACCACGGGTGGGATGCCGCGAAGACACGATCTGGTTTTCAATTGTTTCCGCGTACATGTTGTTCATGACTAATGGTGTTCATTTCTAATTGTGCTCGTTTCTAATTGTTCCTGGCCCCCTAGTGTTAAGTCTGGCCTGTCCTCCTACAGGGGAATTTTGGATGAAAAATTAAGAATACCCCAACAATGCACCAAAATGGTAAAAGAATTTTCAAAACATCGTCCGCAGATTTTGTTTTGACTAATTTTGAATATTCCCCCTGTAGAGGGACAGGCCCGACTTAACCCTGGTGGCCAGGAAGAGGCCCAGGATAAAGCAATTAGAAATGAAAGGATCTTGGCCCCCCAAAAACGAATAAAAACAACTCGAAGAATTAGACATGCTCAACGTTGTTACCCAGGGTGGGGGCGTAAAAGCAGCGCTCGGGCGGAGTGGGGCACCTGCGCTACGCCTGCGAGCACCAGCAGGGCGCCTGCGAGCACCCTGCAGGGCGCCTGGGAGCACCGGCAGGCTCCACCCCCAAACTGCGATCGTCACCGTTACTCTGGGGTGGGGCCGGCCTTGGTACTCGGGCCGGGCGAAAGGGGGGGGATAGCAAAGGGCCCCCCTTTAAGGGGGGGTTTGAGAATCAGCTCACGTAGCTGATTTTCCCGGCGCCTCCCGGCGCCGGAGGCGCCCATGTATCGAAGAATGGGCCCGGCGGCGGGGCCGAAACCAGCTGCATGCAGCAGATTTCGTAACCCCACCTTTCCCTATCCCCCCCTTTCGTCTGGCCCGAGGTACGTAGTTAACGACCGTTACGCGCCAGAGGATGAAGAACCATTCTCCTCACGTCCGCAGGCGGCAGGCTTCCCCTGGGGGTCCCAAAACGGTGCTTTGACAGACCGTGCGGTGACCTCGGAACCCCCGAGAGGGCCTCACAGCACTTTGTTACCAGAGCAGGCGGAGCTCACTGGCACGACACAGCATACGAGCGACGGACGACACGCGGACGACGGGAGGCGGCGCGGGGGAGGGGGCGGGAGGGGGGGTGGGGGAAGTGAGGGCCCGCGGGAGTGAGGCGGTCCGTCACCGCACGGCCGTGGGACCCTGGAGGCCCCAGTCGCCCGAGGCATCCTCGGAGAGCGTCCCAAGTCCCAAAGCCGTGCGGCCATCCCGAGCCCCCACTGACCCACCACGCGGTACGCGGAGTGGTCACCGCGCCGTCTGGGGGCCCCCCGATCCCCCCGATGCCCGGCCCCACCCCCGCGCGCGCGCCGGGAGCGGAGATCGTCTGCCCGCGGACGTCGGCACGGTTGTGCTCGCGTGCCTTCCGCGGCCTCCGACATGGGAGCCCCGACGTCATGGGCAATTCGTGCTGAGCTTCCCCGCCGGTCGTGCCTGGCTTTTCCGCTGGCCCCTCCACCGCCAGCTCTGCCTCCAAGGGAACGAGCAAAGTTATGGAGGCCTCCCGAGTAGGGTCCGAGTAGATGGCGTCCGGGGATCGCGCTGCACCGGAAGATCGCGCCGCATCGCCGATGCATCGCCAGCGATGCATCTGCGACGTCGGCGCGGAGACCTTCGGGCTTTACATCGGATTGCATGGTCGATGCGGCGCGATCTTTCGACCCCATTTACTTCGACCCCGTTTGGGAGGCCTGGGAGTTACCGACACCGCGACTTCCCTGGGCCTCTCCCAGGGTGCGTTCTGACGTAGACTCCGAGTGCGCGCGTGGCGACGAGGGCCCCCCCCACCAGGAGGTCCACAGAGGCGAAAACGAGGGAGGGGCATGGTCATCTGTACTTTCTCTCTGACTTCAGCGGCCCACGGGTGGGCCAAAATCCGCTCAAGAGCGGCCCCCCCCACGCCCAACGTGGCAAACCTTTGATCCTGGATCGACTTCCAACGGCCCGAAGCCCGAAATCCATGAAATGGCACCCCTGCGGCAGAAGACCATAACGGCCTTGCACAGCTCAAGATGGAGGGCCGCGATGGGGGGCCATGATCGGGGGCCACGATGGGCCACCGATTCTGGGGGCCTCGGCTCATTCACCAGGCGAACCTTTGGATAAAGAGTCCAAGGTCTGGAAGCCGGTGGAACTCCAATCGTGAGTTGGCCATGGATGCCACCGCCGCTCTCGTCAGAGAAGGCGTCCTCCAAGGTCTGAAGCCTCCCGGTCACATTTCTTACAGACAGGCTGATTCGGCAGAACCGAATCAATGAACTTCGGCGCGGCACAAAACTCCGAGATCGGTATGCTGTCTCTCCCCTCCGCACCTCCAGCGCGCGACCGTCGCCGCGCGAGCTCTGCGGCGGGGAGGGGGCGGGGCTGGCCAGCCCATCGGACTCGGTCCTCTAGCAGACCGACGACAGCGAGGACGGCGCCGAGCTCGACGACGGCGGCGAGGGCGACGACAAGGACCGAGGAGAACGACGACGACGTCGACGACGAGGAGGTCGACGACGACGCCGAGGGCGACAACGACAACACGAACAAGATCGACAACGGCGACGGCGACGACGACGACGACGACGACGACGACGACGACGACGACGACGACGACGGTGGCGGCGGCGGCGGCGGCGACGACGACGACGGCGACGACGACGACGGCGACGACGGCGGCGGCGGCGGCGGCGGCGACGTTGGTCCTCCAGCTGATCGGACTCCACGGCTCTTGGCCCGCGGTCGGGGCTGGCCAGCCCGAAGGGTCCCAGGGGTGGAGGCCCTGGAGGCAGCCAGCACGGACCAGAAGGAGGGATCAACGACGCGGGACAGGGCTGGACCTAAACTTTGTTATTCGTTTTGTTTTTCGTTTCTGTATTCCTGTACCTCCCTCCCAAAACGAATCACACAACACAGCCGAAGTCCAGCAATACAGCGTTCAGGTCCAGCCCTGACGCGGGATAATCCCAACCTTGTTGCGTTTTTGGCGCCATCTGGGCCTCCAGAAGCTCCAGCTCCATGGGCCTCTGAAGACCTGCAGAAATCTCCTCAGGCCAAGACATAATTCGCGTCGCCTGGCTCTTGGGCATCTCGGGGCGTTCTTTTTTTTATGGGGGCCCTCTACACTCTGGATGGTCCGTTTGCTTGGCTCCTAGGACACCTGGCCGGTGGGTTGGCGTCTCACGACACGGAATGGGGCAAGGGGGCGGGCTTCCGAGAAAGCAGCGGGGCTTCTTGGAGGGGATCGGTCTTCTTTCAAGATGCTTCCCCAAGACGGCGTCTTCGACTCCAGGAGGTCTTCCAAAAGGCGTATCGCAATGTCCAAAAGCCGACCCGCTCGCGCTGCACACCATCACCGTCGCCCAAGATTTATCCACGAGGACCGTCTGTCGTCCCGAGGTTGCCCGATGCGGCCAGGGACCGAAACACGGCTCCGGATACCCAGAACTTTCTGTGGCGATGCGTGGGGCGACGGAGGTCTGGCTCCCCTCGCCCCTCGCCGCCGAGCAAGTTTTTCGGACTGCGTCCAGCAGTGGTCACGAGGCGCCCCGCCTCACGAGACGATGCACACGAAGACCAGGATATGAAGTAGACACATCCGGGAATCCTTCCTTTTCTAAGAAATGATGGGGCACACTATTCGACAACCTTTGAGAACCCTATGGTGTCCCAGAGCTTTTTGTGGGCCCCCAGGGTCATCGGGGGGCTCCCGGGGTCATCGGTGGATGCGAACCTTCTGTTGGGCACCTGCCGGCATGCCGATTTGATATCTAGCATGCCTGCTGTACGCCAAAGTCCTCGACGCTGGGTCAGTCTTTCGGGCTGCGTCCAGGCCGCTCACGAGGTCCACCCACGAAACTCACAAGCGCGAGAAGACGCCCAACAAAAACCCTTGCAGCCGGACGAGCTTGTTCGAGCCGCGCCCGACGGTGGCCGCCAGGCCCCTTCCCCCCCCCCCCCCCCCCCTAGGATGCCCACAACAGGGCATAAGACTTCAGATGCCTCGCCACCAGGTCAGCTTTTCGAGCTGCCGCCCAGCCGATCAAAGAGGACAAACGTCGGGGGTGGATTGACGGCGCGCACAAGAGGGTAGGGGGAGGGGCGAAGGCTTCTTAGAATGGGGCTGGGGCTGCTTCTGGGAAGGCGCAAGCCTCACATCTTTCGACAAGGCCCGCGCCTTCTAAGAAGCAGGGGTGCTTCTAAGAAGCCTCCCCCCCTCCTCCATGCCCCCCCCCCCTTTGCGCGCGGCCGAGTGGAACAGCTCCCCCCATAGCGAGGCGTCCTTCAATGGAAACGGCCCTGGGCCAGACCTGGCGGGCGCAGGCCAGCAAACATGCCGGGTGCAGCACCGTCTCGAGAACTGGGCAAGGGCAATTCGCTAGCCGACCTGGCAGGGTCGAGGGGCAACGTCCGTGGGGGGACCCGCTTCTGGGAGGAAACGTCGAGCTGGAATCGGCGATTCATCGCCGATAGATTGGCGATGAGCACCACTAGCGAAACCGCACGTTCCTCGGCGGGATGGGCTATCGGGCCCCTATCGGCGATGAACGGGCGATATGGTGGTCGAGGCATCCCCCCATTCTGTCTATCCCCCCTTAGCGCTGCCCCCGGTGTGTTTCGGGCCATAGCTCGGCTCTCCAGCAGCCGTTCGGGATGATCCGAGCACCCCCCAGAACGCCCTCGGCGAGGCGCAGCTGCTGAAGGGCACCGCGAGGCTGGAACGCTGCCCAGGACCGACGAAGCCGTCCAAGCACCTCACGCCTCAAACCTCGATCCCCCGTGAGCCTATCCCTCTCCCTCTGCCCGCCTCCTGACCCTACCTCCTCCTCCTCCTCCTCCTCCTCCTCCTCCTCCTCCTCCTCCTCCTCCTCCTCCTCCTCCATCTCCTCCTCCATCTCCTCCTCCATCTCCTCCTCCATCTCCTCCTCCTCCTCTTCCTCCTCCTCTTCCTCCCCCTCCGCCTCCTCCTACTCATTCGTGAGCCTATCCTCCCGTGGCGTTGTCCCTGGAGGGCGGGAGCCCCACCAACCTCCGAGGAGGACGCCAGAGCCCTCGCCGCCTGGCGCTGAGCTGGCCGCCCGACCACGGCGCATAGGCGCCTCGGGCTTGGCCGCGCGCGCTCGATCTCGAACGCCTCGATGCGGCTCCACCTCGCGGGCCTGGCCCCCGCCGCCAGAGACCTCAGGCCGATCGACGCCGACGACGAAGACGACGACGAGGATCGAGGACGCGAACGAGGACGCAAGCGAGGACGAGTATGACGACGACGGCGACGACGGCGACAACCACCACGACGACGACGACGACGACGACCGAGGATGTGGACGAGGACGACAACGAGGATCCAGGACGTCGACGAGGACGAGGACGGGGACGAGGACGCGGACGACGACTCGGACGATGAGGACGAGGACGAGGACGAGGACGACGGCGACGACGACGGCGACGACGACGACGACGGCGACGACGACGGCGATCGACGACGATCGAGGACGGCGACGACGATGACGACGACGATCGACGACGATCGAGGACGACGACGATCGACGACCGACCGACCGACCGAACGACCAGCCACAACTGGGGGAGCTGTATTCCTCACCCCCCTGGGGTAGCTCATCGCATCGACGACCTCTCGAGAAGGGTGCCGCCATTCATAGCCCGTTCCAAGGGGGGCAAGGACCACAACTCCCTCACTTGTACCCGGCCCGGACGAGGCAACCGACCACGACCATGACGACGTCGACGTCGATGTCGGCGGCCGCGATGGCGGCTCGGCGCCCTCGGGCACCTCGTCGCCACGGCTGGGTCTGCCTCGCCATCCTGGCCAGAGCGCGCTCCAAGAGAGGCCCCGACGAGGATTTGCGATGGCAACGGACGGCGACGACGCAGGCGGCGAGTAAGACCACGACGGCGACGAATACAACGACGACGACGACGACCATGGCGGCGATTTGGAAAACAAGAAGGTATCGACACCGCTACTTCCCAGACCTCTCTCCCAGGGCGCGTTCTGACCAGGATTTCGAGGCACATCCAGCTGTGGCTAAGAGGGTCGAGCAGCGATAGCGGTGCCCTTAACGATGGATGTGACGACGGTGACGCCGGCGACCTCGGGCAGTGTTGGGCGCCGCAGGGCGTCGGCGGCAGCGAGGGCTCCTCCTCTGGTTGCTCGGCGACTGGTGCCGCGGCCGACGCCCTCTTACCGACGGCCGCCCCCCGCGGGCTGCGCTCCTGGCGGGCAGCGGCACGATGAGCTTATTTTGCTCCTGCGTGTTCTCGCTGACGTTCTACTTGCGGCGCGGTCGAAGTTGGCCCACGCTCGCAAAGTTACTCTCTACAAGCTGCGCTTGGGGAGGAGGGGGGGGAGGATCGACGAAAGAAAGAGAACAGATGGGTAGTCGTGGCCACGGCCAACAAAGAGGAGGCTTCAGGTAGAGGGGATCCATAGCAGCATTCCCTCACAATCTCTGCGGGGAGCCGCAGGTTTCATGCCCGCCGCTTTCGAGTGCGGAGCATGTGGCCCGAACGGCGAGACGTCTTCCGATTACTGTGCCCACATCTCTTGCTTGCCTCAGCTGCCGCACTTGCTGTGTAATGGGGAGGGAACGGCAACAGGTCTGCCGGAAGGGAGATGCCGAGGCGGGGAAAGATTTATGAGATGGAAGAGAGGGAGGCTCCTTTCTCCTGCTTCTCCTACGTCTCATCCCGCTTCCCCGTACACTACTTGCCTCTCCTGCATATCCCGTCGGCCCTTCCCCCCCCCTCCTTCCTCCCAACCGCCCCTCTTCTCACGCCTCCCTGCTCACCGCTCTTTCCTGCCCTCCCTCCACCGAGAGGCCTCCTTCGCCCTCCTCCCTCCTCCTCCTCCTCCTCCTCCTCCTCCTCCTCCTCCTCCTCCTCCTCCTCCTCCTCCTCCTCCCCCTCCTCCCCCTCCTCCTCCTCCTCCTCCTCCTCCTCCTCCCTCCTCCTCCTCCTCCTCCTCCTCCTCCTCCTCACCCCTTCCCCTCCTCCTCCTCCTCCTCCTCCTCCTCCTCCTCCTCTTCCTCCTGCTCCTCCTTCGCGAGATCTCCCCCGACACCCGACGTCGGCCCCTGAGACCTCAACCCTATCCCTGGGACCGGTTCCTCATCTCTGTCGCCTCTAGAAGAGCATCAAACTTCAGACTCGGAAATGTTCGGACCTCCGAACATTTGGATTTTTATGCCGCTTTGTCGCCTTCGAGTCTCTTCGTCCAAGCCTCCTCCCCAGTGGAAGGCACCGGGGATCTGGGTCGACCGCGAGGGTGCAGCACCCGCTCTTGTCTGCCCACCCGAGGGCTCAGAAAACGGCCCAAACGTGCACCACCACCTTTATCGGCGCGGGGGGGGGCCATAGGAACTAGGGGGCTCTGAGTGGACGCCAGGGCGGATTATACCTGCTCTGACATAGCTCACAAGTGGGTTACAGGTGCCCCGAGTGGCCTGGAGGGGTTCGGTGACTTTGCGAAGTGGGCTCCGCCCACCTAGTCCAGATCTTGGCCCCCCAAAGTCGCTCAGGGCACTTGCAACCCACTTAGAAGCTAGCTTAGGCCAGATAGGACCCATCTTGGCATCCACTTATTGATGGTGTGCCATGTTATCGTTGTCACGATCGTAGCCAGCCCCACCTTAAGTTTTTGGCTCAAACGATTGAGCCGAGTGTGATGCGCGCCACCGACCCTGCTCTCGCCGCGATTGCTGGTTTCGCGGGCTCGCTGCTCGGTGGCTTCGCTGGCCACCCTCTGGCGCCGGAGGCGGCGCCTTGCGTGGTCGGGCACGAGCTTGACCACTGCCCGCCGCCGGTCTGCCCGGCAGCGGTCTGCCCTCCGGCCGCCTGCCCGGAGGTGATCGTGCCGGCCTGCCCGGCCTGCCCAGCGGCGCCCGGCGCCGGGCTGGGCTTCTGGACGCTGTGCGGGCTATCCCTTGCGGGCGCGGCGCTCCTCGTGTGGGCGACCCGCGCGTGCTCCTGGTGGGGCAACGGCCGTTTCGCGGCCGCGGCGGAGGGCGGCGCGAGCGTCGGCCTTCCGCGAGGAGTCGCAGCCACCTGGTCGCTGCCGGCGTCGGCGAGCGGCTCGCCTCCGCTGCCTGGCGTCCTTGCTCTTGGCGCTCCTGGCCCTTCCAGCCCTGGATCGGGACCATCTGGCGTCGAGACACCCGACGAGGGCGAGGTCTGGCGACCGAGGGCTAGTCGGAAGTGATGGCGGCTGCTGCTGCACGGGAGACAGCCTTGGATGTGGGGAACCCGCAGGTGGCGATCGACTTCCCAGACGACGCCCACTTTCGGTGGCATCACCGCCTGTTGCTGAACCGCGTGGGCGATGGTACCAAGTGGGTAGTTTCGACCCCGGACTACAACGTCGAGGTGTTGGACCTGGCCAACCACAGGGTGGTCCCACTACCTCGGGGATGTCAGGTGCCTCCACGCGTGCGGGGCGACATCTACATGTTCGGGGACCTCAGCGAGGACCAGCTTCTCTCCCTCCAGCAGCAGGGGGAAGCGTTGGCGGTGCTTATCGGCGGCGTGGCCACAGCACCGAGCCGAGGCGCCGCTGTCTGGGTGGTCTCGGACACAGGAGCGGAGCAGTTCGGGGAGCAGGTCGACCCCGCGGTGACCAGCAACCCGGCACGCTTCGTACAACGGGGGTCGACGGCGCTGGGCCTTGTCGAGGGCCGTTGGACGGCACTAGAGCGAGTGGCCCCTGCCGACCTGGAGGACTGGAAGGAAGAGAAGAGGTCCGGGGCTGGCAGAGACCCACGCGTTATGCCCATCACCCGAGACGGCCGCGACCATCGGTACATCGAGTTCCGCGACGCGATGGCTGGGCTCCAGAAGAGGACGCACGAGATCGCCGCTGGCGCGGGCTCCAGCAGCGGCACGGACAGCGACTGGCCGTTCCGTGGGCCGAGCGCGGCGGTCGAGCTGGTCTCGATCATTCGCTCGTCTGGCGAGACCGTCGCCACTTACCGCGACAAGTGGGTGCGGGACTCGGGCGTGGGGCCAGATTCGGCCGTGGCTCACCACCACGCCTCGCTCCTGAGCGTCTTCCACCACACGTTGTGCTTCGACCAGCTGGAGGTCTATCGCTTGGCAGGGATGGAGATGCTCGCCAGGAGGGTGATGTACATCGAGCGCGCGACGAAGAGGTCGCCCAAGAGCCCGGACTTCAGGGGGCTCGAGATGATGATCGCGTCCACCCTCGACTCGGGGACGGCCGCGGCCACGGGCGACTTCGCCAAGTTCATCGCGGAGGAGCAGAAGTCGGAGGCGTTCACACTCAAGCAGCAGCGTTTGTTCGCGGAAGAGTCGGACAGGCGCAAGAAGGATGGGAAGTCGTGAGCGAGGGGGTCCTCCTCGATTGCGACGGCCGCGGACCTGCTCGCGTGGGATGGCGGCTCCTCGTTCCCGTGCTCCTTTCCCTCTGGATCTTCCTGAGGTTGCCAATTCATCCAGTGCGGCGCCGTCGCGCGCTGACGGTCTTCTGCTTCCTGAACCGGGGCCACGGCGTCTTCAAGTCCAAGCGGCTGCGGCGCTCAACGCTCTGGCGGGGGCTCGGGCCAGGGGCGTGCCCACGCCTGGGCCGCTTCACCACGCAACTTCGCGCCAGCCGCTCTCGGAACCGCAGCGGCAGGTGTGGAGGAGGCTGGCGACCGCCGCAGAAGCCGCCGGGCCGCAGCCTCGCCAACATGATTTGTGCCCCGACGGGGCTCTATCCGAGATTCTCAAGACGAAGGACCTCTACGAGTGCGACACCTCGCTGGCCGTGGCGCCGTACCGCCCCGAGCTCCTCGCAGTCACCAAGGGCAACATCCGCCCGCAGGATGCCGCTGGGCTCGTCGGTGACGTCGCGCGGACGTTCCTGGACGACCCTCGTCGGATCGTCCTTCCCGCCGACGCCGAGGGGCCAGAGCCTGTTCGGCCTCACTGGGACGAGAGGCTCAGGCGCTCGCCCCACCTGCTCGACGACCTGGTCGGGAAGCTGGACAGCGTGGGACTCATCACGTACCGACGTCGGGTCGCCTCGCGCGTCGGGATCTTCTTCGTGGCGAAGAAGACGGGGATGCTGCGCATGGTGCTGGACTGTCGGCCGGCTAACGTTTTGCACAGGAAGGCCCCGTACACGCGCCTGGCGACGACAGCCGCCATGTCAAGCCTCGTCCTGGACCCGCACTTCATGGAGAAGGAGCCGGGGCATGAGCCCGAGCTGTGGGGAGCTTCGATCGACCTGCAGGACGGGTTTTACCAGTTCCTGGCGCCGACTGTTTCGCACTTCTTCGGGCTGGGCGTCTGCCGCCGGGCTGGAGACGTCGGCGTCACCGAGGTCTTTGACCGTGGCGGTGGACCCGTCCGATGAGCTCGAGGTCTGTTTCGGCGGCTTGCCAATGGGCTGGAGCTGGGCGTTGTACTTCTGCCACAGCGCCGTCTCAGAGGCTTGCCGCCGAGCTCAGGAGCGCCTTGGGCTTGGGCCTGTCGTTGTTGGCGATCGCCAACCGCCGCCGGCGCTGCGGCCTGGCGTTGCCGTCTGCGCCCCGTACGTCGACAACGCGAACGTCCTCGGGTGCGACCGCGACGCCGTGGTGCGGCTGCACGCGGAGGTGGTGGACGAGCTCGTCCGCATGGGTCTGCAGGTGCATGAGCGGGTCGACGCGACGCAGAGCTTCGAGGCAGTCGGCTTACTGTTCGACGGCGAGCGGCGCTGGGTCAGACACAGCCACAGGCGCAGCTGGCGGCTCTGGTACGCCCTGGGCGAGGCGAGCCATCGCGGGGCGCTTTCTCCCAACCACGTTCGCTGCCTTCTGGGTCATCTCGTGCATCACTTCAGTCTGCGACGCTGCGCTTTGTCCATCCTGGGGGCCGCCTACCGCTTCGTGGGCACCGGCGGCCACGAGGTCCGAGCGCTACCTCGCGATGTGCTGGACGAGCTGCGGATCGCCAGGGACCTCGTCCACTTCGTGCACCTCGATCTCGCCTCCCCGATGCTGGAGCGGGCCTACTGCAGCGACGCGTCCACGGAGGGCTACGCGCTGCACGTCGCCACCGCCGACAAGCACCAGCTGTGGGACGTGGCCGTCTGGCGTGAGCGGTGGCGCTTCATCGACGAGGACCCAGGACCCGACGCTTCGGGTGCGGAGCTGCGAGGTGGCCTGGCTGGAGACGCTGGACAGGCCGGCGACTTCTCCGCGTGGGTCGACCGCGAGCTGCAGCCGCCCGATGACTCGACAGCCATCCTCAGGTCAGGCGACGAGCGGCAGCACCCTCGGGAACGCCCGCAGGTGGAGCGCGTCGGCCTCGTGCCGCGCGTCCCAGACGCCTTCGCCAACCCAGCTCGCTGGCAGCGCCGCGTGGTGGGGCGCTGGAAGCGCGCGGCCGCCATCCACTGCAAGGAGGCCCGGGCGGCGCTGCTGGGCCTCACCCGCGAGTCGGAGTGCGTCGACGCGCACGGGAAGCACCTCGTCTCGTTCGGCGACAACCTCGCGGAGACGCTGGCTTTTGATCGGGGCCGCGCGCGGGATCGCGAGCTCCTCGGGCTCACCCGCCGCGCAGCCGCGTGTCAGCTGGCGACTGGCATCATCTGGCATCGCCGCTACGTGGAGACCGCCAGGAACCCATCCGACGCGGACTCGAGGCTGGCGCATCACGGATGGCTTCGACCTGGAGAGCGGCTGGCCGGGAGGGCTCTCCGAGCACTCCCGTTGGCAGCCGCAGTCGGCCCCGCCTGGGAACGGGCGCCAAGCGACGCTGCCGCGGAGCTGGGCCAGACGCGCCGCCATGCCTGCCCGCAGCCGCCGCCGCCGGAGCCGGCCCGTCCGACTCGGCGGCAGCGCCGACAGGCCGCCGCCGCTCGGAGGCCGCCCGCTGGGCCAGGGAGCGACCACCTCTTGCGCGGGAGGCCGGCTTTCCTGGAGCTGTTCGCGGGCTGCATGCTCGCGTCCGCCGCCGCTGCTGAGGCTGGGCTGCGCGTGGCGACGCCAGTGGACGTGGCGCACGGGCCTCATCATGACGTGCTGGACCGCCGCGTGGCAAGCGAGGTCCTCAGCTGGCTGGCCAAGGGCTTCGTATGGTGCGTCCTGCTCGGGACCCCTTGCACCGCCTGGACGCCAGCGAGATCGACGGGTACCTCCACGCCGAGCTCGTGGCGGTGCGTGCTCTTCACGGTGCGCGTCCTCCAGCTCTGCCTCAAGAACAACATCCACGTGCTTCTCGAGAACCCTGCCCGCTCGCGGATCTTCGAGGTCCCGCGAGTGGCGAAACTGCTCCGCCGGCTGGCGGCGCGACGATGCCTCTTCGACATGTGCGCCTTCGGGGCGCCCTGGAAGAAGCCGACCATCATCTACTCGACCCTGCCCGGCAGCCACGCTCTGGACAGGCACTGCCCCTGCCCAGCCGCGCCTCACGTGCGACTCGAGGGCAAGGTACAGCTACCAGGGCGCCCGGCTGCCTGGAGGACGGCGTTCGCCGCGGCTTACCCTCCTGAGCTGGTGCGGGCTCTGGCAAGTCTGCTGCGGGATGCCGCCCCGCCCCAGGCCTTCCGTGGCGCGTGCGAGCCGCGCGTCGCCATTGACTGGGAGCGACGTTTGGCAGCCGCGACGGGGAGAGACATCAGGACAGTTCGACCAGTGGTCCTCCCGTCAATCCCGCGGCTCTGCCCGCTCGGCTGGGAGGGGGCAGTCAGCTTCTGGGACGGGAAGCCGTGGCGCGCCGAGGCCAGAGACGCCGCCGCTCATCGTCGGGCTCGCCGCACGGCAGCGAGAGCGGCGGCGCCGCGCCGCCCACCGTGCTGAGGCGTACGGCTCTGGCGACGGGGTCTGCCGGCGAGCGTCGGTGCGCCCCCAGACCGCCCGGGCCTACACTGCGGCCCACGCGGAGCTGGCGCAGTGGGCGATCGACCGCGGCCTGCGGCCCACGACGCCTGGCGAGTGGGACACCGTGCTCGACAAGTACCTGGACAGCCTCTTCCTCAACGGCGACAACCCGTCCGCGGGGCGCTACGCCATCTACGGGTCGGCCTACGTGCTGGGACTGCCGCCGAGGGCCAACTCCACGTTTCCCTTGGCGAAAGCTGCTCTCGCTGGCTTCCTTCGCTCGGCGCCGGAGCGGCCCCGCGATTCGCTCAGCGACGAGTTCATCGTGCTGGCGACCGCCGAGTGGTTCTATGGCGACGGCACCGACCCTGGTGACGGCCCCGAGGCTGCGGCAGCCTCGTGGGTGGCCTTTGACTGCTACCTCAGGCCGAGTGAGGTGCTGGCCTTGACCGCGAACGAGGTCACGTTGCCATCCGCAGGCCGCCCAGACACTATCGTCACCGTGGCGCCGGCGACCGGCGCGCTTCCAGCTAAGAACAGGGTGTTCGACGCCTCCACCGTGGCCGGAGCCCACGACCGCGGCTGGATCAGCACGCTGCTCGCCGAGTTGTGCCGCCGGCGCCCGACAGGCCCGCTCTTTAGCCTGTCTCTGAGCCGGTGGGAGAGTCTGTGCAGAGCCTTCCGTACACAACACTTCTCTGCCTCGCTCCCTTTGTCTCCTCACTCGTGGCGGCACGCAGGGCCTTCGCACGATAGCTGGTATTTCAAGGTTTCAGAGAGTGCGATTCAACAGAGAGGTAGGTGGCTGTCAGCTAATTCCGTCAAACGATATTCCAAGCCAGCAGGAATGTTGCGTAGTCGTAGCTTGCTCTCCCGTGCACAGTTGAATCGAGTTAAGCAGTTGCGTCCCCGGCTCAGCAAAGATATCCTGGAGTATTTTAAAGGTCCCGACCCGACCCGCCCTCCGGTAAACCGCTCCAAGAAGGTTTCTGGAAGTATGGGCACAAGGCAGCTGGTCAGGAAACGCCCAGCCGCCTCACTATAAGCTTCGGGGTCAGCGACCCCCCAGGATCATGCTTGTGCCGTGGGAGAAAATAGTGCACTCTCGGTGGTCTTCTTCTTTGATTTTTCGGATGGGCTCACGCCGCTCCGCCTTTCCCCCTCTCGCCGGTCCTGTGGGACTGAAGGTCTCTGTGGGTCCCTGGCGTGGTGGGGAGTCTTGTCGCTCTGCGTGAGACTAGGCGGCAGTTGGCAGTCTACGATTGATGGTGTGCCATGTTATCGTTGTCACGATCGTAGCCAGCCCCACCTTAAGTTTTTGGCTCCTCCTCCTCCTCTCCTCCTTCCTCTTCTGTCTGCTTTTTCTTTCTTTCCTGCTGAGCCGATGACAGTGGGCACAAGGCAGCTGGTCAGGAAACGCCCAGCCGCCTCACTATAAGCTTCGGGGTCAGCGACCCCCCAGGATCATGCTTGTGCCGTGGGAGAAAATAGTGCACTCTCGGTGGTCTTCTTCTTTGATTTTTCGGATGGGCTCACGCCGCTCCGCCTTTCCCCCTCTCGCCGGTCCTGTGGGACTGAAGGTCTCTGTGGGTCCCTGGCGTGGTGGGGAGTCTTGTCGCTCTGCGTGAGACTAGGCGGCAGTTGGCAGTCTACGATGATCCTCGTATCCCTTGAGCAACCGCAGCTGGGATTCATGCAGGAAGCGGACCTCCGGAGGAACGTTGGATATAGATACCTTCCCACCCTGAGGGGCAGGCAAATACCCATATCCACCTCGAGGGGTCTTCGCGATCACGAGGCACGACTCCGATGCGGTCGGTATGGACAGCTTATGGTGGTGGAAAAGGCGCCCACTCCCCCTCCTCGTCGTCGTCCACCCAGGCCTGCCCTTCGGTGCAATATGGACAGAAGTTCGAGTCAAATTCTGGCCGTGGCGGAGAGAAGCCTCCCAGAGGCACAACAACTGCCATAGAGCGCACACATAAACAACAATTCTTGATCCTCGTTCTTCATTGCCATCGTCGTCCTCCCCCTCCCCCTTGGTCTTGTAGGGGCATCGCAGATGGGGTTCGAGTAGTTGGGGTCGGAGGATCGCGCCGCATCGCCGATGCATCGCCGACATCGGCGACGCATCGGCGACGTGTGCGTAGAAATAGCCTGGCGAAGGGCCCAACCATATGCAGTTGTGCGTTCCGCCCTTGTGAATACTGTGCTCGGTGGTTTTGCTTATGGGGCCAAAAAGCGAGTGAAGGGTGTGCCGAAATGTGGCGGGACTGCGGGCGCTGCCACTGGGGCCGTATGTTGAGCTCGCTATGGGGCCACGACGCGTGTGAGGGGTTCGCGGAAATGAAGGGTGAAACCGCATGCGGGCGCTGCCACTGGGGCCTTCGGTGGAGCTCCCTATGGGGCCACGAAATGTGTGAGAGGTGCACCGATCTGGGGGGTGGAACTGCATGCGAGCGCTGCCACTGGGGCCTTCGGAGGAACTCCTGTGCCGGCATGGAGGGTGGAACTGCATGCGGGCGCTGCCATTGGGGCCTGCCTTGGAGCTCCCTCTGGGACCACGAAACGTGTGAGGGTGCACCGAAATGGGGGGTGGAACCGTATGCGGGCGCTACCACTGGGGCCTCAGGTGGAGCTCCCTATGGGGCTACGAAAGGTGTGAGCGGTGCACCGACGTGGGGGGTGGAACTGCATGCGGCCGCTGTCACTGGGGCTTTCGGTGGAGCTCCCTATGGGGCCACGAAAAGTGTGACGGGTGTGCCGAAATGGAGGGTGGACCTGCGTTCGGGCGCTGCCACTGGAGCCTTAGGTGGAGCACCCTCTGGGGCCAAGAAGCGTGTGAGGGGTGCGTCGAAATAGGGGTGGAACTGTATGCGTGCGCTTCCACTGGGGCCTTAGTTGGAGCTCCCTATGGGGCCGCGAAACATGTGAGCTGAGAAATTGGAGGGTGGAACTGCATGCGGGCGCTGCCACTGGGGTCTTCGGTGGAGCTCCCGATGGGGCCACAAAACGTGTGAGGGGTGTGCCGAGCTGGACACGCTGATGAGGCCGATGATGGCGATGGTGATCACGATGAAGATTACGATGATGATGGTGATGACGGCACGCGGAGAGGAAAGGCAGAGGCAGGGATGGAAGGAGGGAGGAGGGAGGAGGGGGAGGAAGGAGGAGGGAGATCGCGGGGCGCTGTCTCTTCAAAACGAGGACCCACCACCACAGGATGGTTGGAAAGCATCGGGCTCAAAATCGAGCCGCATCGCCGATGGATCAGCCAAGCGGCACTCTGCTCCGACCCCACATACCCGGGCCCCATTTGGAAGGCCTTGGCTCAGGTGTTGCTAGAAGCGGCTCTGGCCCTGGATGACCCCAGCTTTCCCTGGGGAGGCGCAGATGGCCTCCAGAGTCCCCCGAGTGGGGCGTAACGCCGGGCACGCCTTGGGCCAGGACCACTTCTGGCAGCACCCGGGCCGCCGATGCATCGGCGATGCATGGGCGGGCAAGGCCAACCGAGCCGCATCGCCGATGACTGGGCGATGCGGCGCTGTCCGCCGACCCCCCCCCCTCCACTCCAGCCCCATCTGGGAGGCCTCGGCCCTGCCTGCGGCGTCCTGTACCCCCAGCCGCAGCTTCGGCATACCGCTCACGGCACCATGGCGTGCGACGCAGCCCCGCCTTTGGCAGCACGCCGCCCCGGCGCGCGCGGGCCGCGCCTGGGGCTCGGCAGCGCCTGCGGAGCCAAGCGGCTCGGGCCAAACGGCTACGGTCGGGCTCTTTTGCTTTTAGCGCGTCGCGGCGGCGACCTCGGCGACACTGGCGACACGCTATGCCTTGCGAGTGGCTAGCGCGTCGCTGGGAGTGGATAGCATGTCGCTCCGCTCCGCGGGGCGGGAGGTCGGGAAAGGCTCGGGAACGGATAACATGCCGCGCCGCAGCGTGGTGGGCCAGAACCGTGACCTGACCGTACTCACGGAGGGGTGAGGTGTCGTCATCTCCTCCCGAGAACGGATTGACCCCCAGACCCCGTCAAGACTCCCCCAAAGACCCCATCGGGACCCCCAAAGACGCCCGACATTCGTCCCTGCCGCCTCCTGGAGTCCCTCGTTTACCTCTCTCTCTCTCTCTCTCTCCTGCTTGTCCTTCCGTGTCTGCCACCCAGGCTACGTAGCCGATCGATTGATTGGATCTCAGCGCCTGGCGGAAGCGCCCACACCCCGAGGGCGGGTCCGCGGGGGACGCGCCGCACCCCAGAGGAGGCGGCGACGGCACGGCCGCACAACCCGAGGCCATCCCTCCACGGACTCGGTGGCCTCACAGCTGGTGCCTCCCGTCCTGCCCTCCCTCCTCGCATCCTCGACTTCCACACCCGAGGCCATCCCTCCACGGACCCGGCGGCCTCCAGCTGGTGCCTCCCTTCCCTCCCTCCCTCCTCGCATCCTCGGCTTCCAGGCAGTGACCCCCGCTGGCTGGCGCTGCCCAGTTCTTCTTCACGTGGCACGCTGCGCCCCAACGAGTGGCTGAAGAGTGTGGCCGTGGGCACGCTGCGTGGCGAGCCTCGGTCTCCGCCCGCCCTGCCGGAGCGGCCTGCGGAGTATAGATCCGCCCCTCTTGCGTGCCTTGCTGCACTGGCGCAGCTCGCGCCTCGTGCCGGCCGCTATCGGGCGCAGTCGGCATCTCGCTTCTCGCTCCTCCCTCTCTTGCTCTCTCTGCCCCCCCGGCGGCCCCGCCGTGGCTGCCGGCCCGGGGCGGCGTCTGCGGCGCCGGGCCGCCTTGGGGGGGGGGGCACGGCGCCCGCCGGCCACGCCCGTCGCCGTCGCCGCCGCCGTCGCTGCCGTTGTGGTCGTCGCTCGCCGCCGCCGTCGCCGCCGCCGCCGTCGCCGTCGCCGCCGCCGCCGTCGCTCGTCGTCGCCGTCGTCGCTCGTCGCTCGTCGTCGCGCGGGTCCGGCCGACGGCGCGGACGCGCTGGGCAGCCGAGGCAGCCGTGGGCGGACGCGCGGAGCGTCCCGGAGGGTGCATGCTCCAGGGTAGGCCCCGCGCGCGGCCGAGCCTGAGCCTGAGGACCTCCTCTTCCTCCTCCTCCTCCTCCTCCTCCTCCTCCTCCTCCTCCTCCTCCTCCTCCTCCATCCTCCTGCGGGCGGCGAGACGGTCTGTGGCACGAACCCCCACTGACCATCTCCAGCAACGCGGCGACAAAGAAGAGGAACACGACGACCCAGTAGGCGACCACCTTGAGCCCCGCCCAGCGCCCCGGCGCCCCGGCCCAGCTACGCCGCCTCGGCGGCGCGCAGCTCGGCCGCCCGGCTGGCGCAGTCCGCGCCCAGCGCGGACCGGAGCTGGCGAGCAGTAGCCTTGTGCAGGGCCACGCTCAGCTCCCGGCCCCAGCGGCTGGCCAGCGCGCTCGCGGCTGCCCCCGCGGCCTCCTCGCCAAGGAGAGCCGCCTCCCCGCGTGCGAGCTCCCGGAGGTGCCGGAGGGCTGCCCGCCCATGCCGGCCGCCGGTCTCGAGCGCGAGCGGCACCATGGCCCACGGGGTGCGGCCCGCGGGGTAGCGCCGGTGCTTGTCGCTCTCGGCCTCGGCGTTAACCGCGCCGTCGCGGCCGGCCGCAGCAGCCAGGGCGGCGGCGTCACCCGGTACGCAGTAGCGCACGGTGACGTCGAGGAACAGCCGTGGGCGGTCCGCCCGCTGAACCTCGAGGTCGAGGATGGCTTCCTCCCTCTCCGCCTGCAGCGCGGCCCCGCAGCTGCCGCAGGGCGCCGCTGGTCGGTCTGGCGCGTTGCCGCGCGCGTCGCAGCGCGGGCAGCGCCAGCGCCAGCGGTCCCAAGCCGGGACGTGCGGCTGGTGCTCGACCCGGAAGCCGCACTCCGCGTGGATACGGCCCCAGGCGCGCTCGAGGTCGCCGCTGCGCGCCTTGAGGCCGCCCCCGCGGGCGCAGCGCCAGGCGTGGCGCGCCCGGTCGCCGAGCGGCTCGCCGCAGCGCTGCCCGGCGCGCTCCCCGGTCCGCGCGCGGTTGCAGCAGGTCGCGCCGGGGGGGGCAGCGGCCTGGCCCAGCAGCGCGCGTGCCGTGCTGCAGTAGTCGGCGTCGTCGAGCCGCTGGGCGTCCAGGCCGGGCGAGGCCGTCTGCCAGGCGCCCGCGTGTGGCCCGCCGCAGGAGCGGAAGAGCGCCTTCGCCACCGGCTCCAGGGCCCTCAGCAAGGTGTCGTAGTTTTTGTGGTCGATCCTTGCGGTGAGGCCCTTCTGAAGCTTTCGCTGCGGCGTCTCTGCCAGCGTCTGCCAGTTGGGAAGTTCGGCCGGCTCCGCGCCCGGGCGGGGCGGCGGCGGCGGCAGCTGCGCGAGCCCGGCCAGCGCGGCGCGGCAGGCGCGAGCGAGGGGCAGGGGGCAGGTGTGGAGGTTGGCCAGGCAGGCGAGCCCCGTGCGTTCCCTCACCCCGCTCAGGTTCTGCGCCCAGGAGCCAGCCCAGGCAGCCGGCGCCAGCTGTCGCTGGCTGCGAAAGCCGCGCCCGCCGAGTCGCAGCGGCAGCCGGCACTGGGCCTGCTCCGGCTCCGTGAGCGGGTCCAGGCGCGCCAGCTCTGTGTAAGCCGCCAAGAGGGCTTCGTCGTAAGCCCCGGGGGCGGCCTCCGAGGTCGCCGGCGCGTTCGCGCGGAGGAGGTGCGTCAGCTTGCTGGCCCCGGTGTGCCGGAGCAGCAGCCCGGCGGTCTGCCGCGCCGGCAGGTGCGGCGAGGCCGTCGCCGGGAGCTCCGCCAGCTTGGCCAGTAGCTCGGCCGCTCGCCCCGCCGTCTCTGCGCAGCGCTCCGCCGCGTAGTCCTCCCCGCCGAGGCCCACCCGGCGCGCGTCGCTCTCGTCCGGGAGACCTCCGGGGGGCAGCGGCCCTCCCAGGGGGACCCCCACGAGGGTGAGGCCCCGCGCGCGCCACTGCTCCTCCAGTCCCGGAGGGCAGGCCGCCCCGGCGGACCAGGCCTGCGTCTTCCTCGGCTCCAGCTCGAGGCCCAGGCCGCCCAGGGCCCTCTGCGCCGCCGTCTGCACCCTGCCCCCGAGCGCCGAGGGCACCAAGACAACGACATCATCCAAGTAGGCAAGGACGTGCAAGTCGTCTGGGTTTAGCCCCTGCAGCCGAGCCGCCTCTTTCAAGTCGCCCTCCAGCGCGGGCAAGTGGGGGCGCAGCCCGCAGGCGAAGAGCAGCGGCGCCAGCGGGTCGCCCTGGTCAACTCCGCTGGTGGAGCGCAAGCGGCGGCAAACCCCGGCCGCGTCCCAGAAGTAATACAGGGACTCGCGGCGGCAGAACAGGTTCGCGTAGGGCAGGGGCGCCGGCGCCACCTCCTCCAGGCCGCGGAGGCAGGCCTCCCGGTGGGCGGAACAGTAGGCGTTCTTGGCGTCGAGCGCCACCAGCACAAGGTCGGGGTTGGCCTCCGCCAGAGCCCTCGCCGTGTGTGCTAGCAGCTCCGTGCCCGCAGCAGTGCCCACGGCAAACTGCTGTCTCCCCAGGGCCTCAGCCAGTTCCTCCTTCCGGGGGGAGACCAGCGCCCGGCCCACCAGCCGCCGCAAGATATTCGGTGCGGCGATGGGCCGGACCCCCCCGCCTGGCTTGCGCAGCGGTGTGAGCTTGGCCAGAGCCAGGGCGGCGGCGGCGCTGGCGGGGACCCGCCCCTCGGCCACTCGGTCACACACGCCGTAGAAGGCAGCCAGGGCCGTCGGCTGGGCCAGCGCAACCCGCCAGTGTTCAAAGCGCCCGCCGCCAGCCGCCGCGCCGCTGCCCCGGGGGCTTGCCTGCAGCGTTTTCTTGAAGGCCCTGTACAGAGCGCGGGCGGCCCGGCGGGCGGCGCCGCCGCCGGGGGCAGCGCGGCGGCGGGGCGCGGCTGGAGGAGCGCCTGCAGCTGGGCAGCCGAGTCGGGCGTGAGAGGCGCGAGGCCAGGGCTGCACAGCAGAGCGGCGGCCCGGGAGTACTCCTCCGCCATCCCTTTGCGAATGACCTCGTCGGCCAAGGAGCGTTCGTCGCGGCCCCCTCCTCCGGTGGCCTGCCGGCGCGCCTTGGCCAGTCCCCGGGCCGCGTTCTGGGCCGCCTCCAGCAGCGCCCCCCAGTCGCCGCGGAGCAGCGCGGAGCAGCGCTTTCGCACCAGCAGCGCGCGGTCCAGGGTCTCCGCCGCCCCGCGCTGCCGGCTCCTCGCGTCCAGCCGCAGCGGGGCGGCAAAAAGCAAACGCTCCCGCAGCGCGAGCAGCTTCCAGGCGCGTTCTTCCTCGGCGCCCCCAGCCGGGGCGCGGAGGATTGCGTTGCAGAGCTCCTCCGTGGCCTGCCCGGCCGCCGCCCTCGCGCGCCGCGGGGCGGCCCGCAGCGTAGGGCAGTCGAGTGCGAATGCCTCCAGCAGGTCGAGGCTGTCCAGCCCTTCCCAGCAAGCAGCAGAGAGGTCTCGCAGGGCCAAAGCCGGGGCGGCGGCGGCCGGCGGCGCGTTTGCTGGCGGGGGCGGGGCGCGCAGGTCGCCAGGCGCCGCGGCCGCGGGTGCCGCGCCCGCCAGGGCCGCCGCCGCGGGCGCCGCGCCCCCTCGGGCCGCCGCGGCCGGCGGGGCGTCTAGCGTGCAGCGCCGGCAGAGGCGAGTGTCGCAGCCGCCGCAGTAGCGAAGCCAGCCGCCGGCGCCAGCCCCGTCGCACACCGAGCATCGGTCCCCCGCCTCTGCTCGGTAGGAGCCCGCCTCCGTGTGGCAGGCCGGGCAGATCGGCCCGGGGTTGCTCGCCGTGCACACGGACGCCGGCGTAGCCGCACCGGCGCCTCAGTAGGGAGCGTGTCGCTCGCCAGGGAGCCGGGCCGGCGGCCGGGCCGCGGCCGGGCGGGCGGCTGCGGCGGCCTCCTGGCGAGCCCCTTGCAGGCGGCGGGCGGCCTGGAGGAGGGCCGCGCCGTCCGCCTCCGCCCGGTCCAGTTCTTCGAGGAGGGCGTCTTCCTCGGAGTCCTCCTGCTCCTCGTCGTGGAGGTCGTTCCAGTCCCTCCTCGCGCCCTGGGCGTCGCCGAGCTCGGCGTCCAGGTCGGGCGGGGGGGGCGGCTCCCCTGTGGCCGCCAGGGCAGCGTGTGCTGCGGCCATCGCCGCCAGCAGCGGCTCTGGCGCGTGCGCCCAGGCCCGGGCTCCAGTCTCCAGCCTGTCCAGCAGTTCGCGCGTGGCCCGCGCCAGCTCCGGGGGCTCCGCGCCGGCCCCAGGGGCAGCCGCCCGCGCCGCTTCCGCCCGTTGTGTTTCCTCCTCCGCGCGGAGCGCGGCCTCGGCTGCGGCCGCCTTCTCCCGGGCGTCCTCGAGGTGGCGCTGCGCGGCCTCCAGCGCCTCCTCCGCTGCGTGCGCCGCAGCCGCCGCCTTTTCCGCCGCTGTCCTCAAGCCGCCAAGGCGGTTGTCGCCGCGGCGCTCCGCTTGGCGCTGTCGGGCGGCGCGTTCCTCCGCCAGAAGGGGTTCCAGGGCTTCCGCTGGGGCCCCGGCCCGCCGTGCCGCGGCGGCTGCCTGGCGGAAGGCCTCCGCCTGGGCCCCTGGCCGAGGGCCGCGGCCGCCGGGCAGGGCCGGCCAGGCGGCGCCGCCGCCGGCCCTCTGCGCTGGCGGCGGCGGCGGCGGGCAGGCCGCTGGCGCTCCGGCGCGTGCCGCGGAGCACCGCCGGCAGGCCTGCCGGTTCTCGAAGTTGGTGACGCCGCAGGTGCAGCGCCATTCCGGGCGGCGCGCCGGCGACGGCTGCCCGTCGCCGCGCTGCGCGCCCCCAGTGCCGAGGAGGCTGCGCAGGAGGTCCGCCGCCAGCTCCGGGTTGGCCTGGCGGCCTCGTCGGCCGCGGGGCCGGACGAGCTGCCATGCCATGGCACCGAGGGGGGAGAGCAGGCGATCGACTTAGGCCACCCCCAGGAGGCTCTCGGCGAGGGCGCTGCGAGTGGCGAGGGGGTGAAGGCAAGAAGTGCGCGAGGAGGGAGGCCTCCGGCCGGGCTGCCGAGGTCGGAAAGGCCTCGACCCTCGGCGCTCGGGCCCTCCTCCTCCTCCTCCTCCATCCTCCATCCTCCATCCTCCATCCTCCTCCTCCTCCTCCTCCTCCTCCTCCTCCTCCTCCTCCTCCTCCTCCTCCTCCTCCTCCTCCTCCTCCTCCTCCTCCATTTCCGGGTTCTCTTCCATCCCCTTCTTTTCTTCCCCTCCCCCCCTCGAGGGACCCATGCAGCCAACAGGAAGGGCGCCTGTGTGGAGGCCAGGAGGCAGGTCACTGGATTGGCAGGGAAGGTGGCGGAAGGATCACCAACGAAAAGTCGGGGGCCCTCATCCTTAACCTGCCTCGCGCACTTCCACGCCAAACACCAATCCCTCCCTTCTCTCTCTCTCTCTCTCTCTCTCTCTCCTCCCGCACCCCCTTCCCCTCAATCATCATCCCTCTCCGCCTCCCCCCTTCTCTCCGCCTCCCCGTCCCCTCCCTACTCGTCCCCTTGTCCCCCAACACCACCTCGCACGCCCCCTCGACCCTCGACTCTGCTACACCTCCTCTCCTCGACACTCCCCGCTCAACCCAACTAATCAGCCGTCAAGCTCGCTGGAGAAACCGCTAGACATGCGCCCAGGTGCAGGCCTGCAAGCCCCTCTGGTTCCGCTGTTTAAAGGGGGACCAAACAGTCCGACGTCGTGAAACATCTGAAACAAAGACACGACGACCCAAACTCCGGATCTCCGCCTGACCCTGCGCTTGTCCAGGGTTTGCCGAGTCGGATCGACACGTGAGGGTGCTGAGGTCCGAAACGGGGACTGGTCCCCCCTCCTCCCTCCTCCTTCTCCTCCTTCCTTCCCCTCTTCCTCCCTCTTCTCCTCCTTCATCCTCCTTCTCCCCGCCCTTCTCTCTCCTCCTCCTCCTCCTCCTCCTCCTCCTCCTCCTCCTCCTCCTCCTCCTCCTCCTCCTCCTCCTCCTCCTCACCACCACCATCCACATCTACCCATTTCTTTCTGCAACACCTCCGCCCTGCTCCTCCCCCATCTCTCCGCCTCTTCCTCGCCCTCCTCTCCACTTCCCCCTCATCCTCCTTTCCCTTCCCTCTTCCCTCCCCCCTCTCCCCTCCTCCTGCTCCCTCGGAGGATGATGAGGCCGTGAGGTCCCGACCAGCCCGACAAAATGAACCCGATTTCCCTCTGGGTCCGCTGCCCTCTGTTTGCCGGCTGCGCTGACCCAAGTCTAACAAGTCGGCCACGACGAATACGTGGGTATTTGTCTCCCTCAGTCGCCGTCTTGCCACCCTGGCGCTACGATCCCAGTCGATCTAAGCTTGTTGCAACGTCAAAACCCTGCCATCGCTCGGACGTCCATTCCCCGTGCATTTCTCGGTTTCGTGCGTGGCTTTTTCCGCAGAATGGCCCAGTATTCTCCTCGATGGCCCTCGCCGAGAAAAATGCACACGTCCGAGCGATGCTAGGTAAACGCGAGGTCGGCTGCACGCAAGAGTGGCCCGGGGCACGAGCGGCCTCCGGTGCGCGGCGTCACGGGGGACCCCGCTGGGCCCGCACGGAAGATCACTCTGGCGAAAGGCCCCTCCCGCGTCTGCTCGAGGGCCCCGCGCGGGCCCGCCGCCCTCCGGCGGGCTCCGCGGGTGCGGGGGCGGCGGCGCCTGGGCTGCCACAGACGGCGGGGGGGCAAGTCTCCTGCCGTGCGGTGCGGGCAGGGGGGGAGGGGCGGGCGTCCTCCCCCTCCTCTGTCCTCGTGTCCGCCTCCTCCGCCTCCTCCTCCTCCTCCTCCTCCTCCTCCCTCCTCCTCCTCCTCCTCCTCCTCCTCCTCCTCCTCCTCCTCTCGCCGCCTCCGACTCCTCCTCTCGCCGCCTCCGCCTCCGCCTCCGTCGCGATGATACTTCACATCACCATTTTCCTGCTTCTCATCCCCCCCATGCTCCGCCTCCTCTCGTCTCCCCCTCTGCCCACCCTCACTCCCGGCCCGCCTGACCGCCTCCCCTCTCCGCGCGCGTTCCCGCGCGCGGTGATTAAGTGGGCAATGGCGGGGGGGGAGACGACGGGCGAGAGAGAATGAGGCCGCGGGAGGTGGGAAGAAGGGGGACGGGACGGAACTCGCATCGGGGGGAGGGCTAGAAAACGGCCGGCCTGAGCCGCTTTCCGAACCTCGCGGGGGCTGCCAGAATTCCGAGGTCTCCAGCAATAACCGGAAGTGTCCACGGGTTCACGTTCCAGACACTTCGCCAGAGCATTGTGCCGCTCGCGTCCACGCGGAACCGGGGGTCCGCACGGGCGGTCCCTGAGGAACATGCTTGGACGATTAGCCCATGAGTTGCGCCCGTTGGTACACAATACAACTAAACAACACCATTATAGCTTTGAGCGTTCCATACTTCACGTAGTGCCCGTTACACTATACACAATGCGATGGCAGACTACTCCAGTGCCCGAAGATCCACACTGAAACAACATACAGCGTCGTGGCTCGCAAGCTCGAGGGGGAGGAGGAGGGAATCGGCAGCAGAAGAGGCCTAACACTTCTCAGGGTGGCCATCCAGAACGTGTGGATACACAAGTGCACCGCCGTCGAAGAGCAGCTCGTAGTACTCGAAGCCTGCGTCGGCAGTGGTGTCGAAAACAGCAATGACTGTCAGCGCAGGATCTCGTGCACGAATTAATTGTGAACGCATGCAAGGGCGTGCTCGTTTCCCAAATATTCGCATCACCGCGTAAGAGCTCTTAAACTTTTGAGCGGGCGCGCCGAGCCAGCAAGCTCGGCAGCGCAACCGGATATATCCACGCAAGACTGACGAAGCAAATCACAAGCTGCTCGAAGTCTGTGAAAGCTCTTGGTCCCCCCACCCACCATGAGATCGAACGCCTCGGGAAGAAGCTGCGATGGCTTACTCAGGATGCGAAGTTGGGCATCAGGCGGCAACGACGCCGTCTCCAATGTAGAACTCCTCGCGCACTGTCGAAACAAGCTTGTCCTAATTGTCGTAGCAGGCGTCCTCCTTGCCAAAAGCGCGGTCCTCTGAGTTAAAGGCGCTGGCCTCGGTGTCCAGGGAGCGGACCATGGAGGTGGAACTGAAAAGTGGTTCGAAGGTACTTGCCTCGGTGACGTAAGCGCTCTGTTCCTTGTCTTAGCTGTCGTCCTTGGTGCCGTAGGTGCTGTCCTCGTCTTCGTTGGCGCTGTCCTCCTTGTCTGATGTGCTGTCCGGCAGGTAAGTCGCGCTAGCCTCGGTGTCGTAGGTGCTGTCCTCGTTGGTGTGTGCGCTGGCGTGCTTGTCGTAAGTGCTGTCTATCGTGCGGCCGGTCACGCCGTGGAGAGCACCGAGGTACAGTAGGAGTTTGAAACAGAATGTCGTCGCCTTCGCAGTGTTGATGTGGCGGTTGGCGTGGAAGGCGATGCCCAAACACTCTAAGAACTTCGCGGTCCTCCTGCCGATATTTGGCGACAACGATTATCTGCGCGCCCGACCCAACAGAACAGGGACTGCCAATCCTTGAGCAAAATGCGGCTACGGAGGGAATGGGGAGAGGAGGAAAAAGACATGAAACATATGAAGAGGACGAGGATGAGGAGGTGGCGGAAGGGTCGGAGGGGAGGAGGCAATGGGGGACATGGCCTACATAAGTCTAAGATGTTGATGAAGTTGAAAAGGAAAAATGGGATGATGATGAGGATGAGGAGGAGGACGAGGAAAAGGAGGTGGATGACGAAGAGAAGGAGGACCGGGAGCAACACAAGGAGGATGGAGGTGACGGCGAGGACAGGAAGAGGAGGAGCTGGGGAGGGGCAGCCAGATGTGATTGGGGAGGGAGAGACGAAGGACAGGAGGGAACGAGGAGGGAGGAGCAGGTAGACCATCCCCACCGCCGCCATCGTCCCCGCCGTCGTCCTCCTCCCCACCATCGCCGCTGCCGCCGTCGTCCTCCTCTCAGGGCCATGACCGGCTCTGGGGCCCGCTCACCAGAATCCTACCAGCCCTTTGGGCGTAGGTGGTTTAACGAACGTGGCCCTTCTCGGGGTAGGGGTTTGCCAATGTTCCCTGTTAATGAACACCCCCTCCCCCAGGCAACCGGCAGTCAACCAGGACCAATGCGGACGCCTCCCATCCCCGTTGAGAACAGTACGAAGCACACTCTTGGTCAACATCTTGGGTCATGTTCATGGCCCCGGCGAGAGCTTTGCAGTTTTATGTCTGGGACGACCGGGGCGCTCTTATCTTGCATGCTTTGCGCAGGGCCACCATCCCTACCAAAAAACATTACAACGTGCACTTCGCAGCCAACTCTCGATCATGCGCGGCCACCCCGCGATCACTGTCCACTGGTGTTTGAAAAGGGCCGCGGGGTTGCTGGCATATTGCCTGCTGTATGCAGGACCACCAGACACCATCATGGTCTTCTCGCCGCGATTGTGCATTGGTTTTCGACAAGGATGGTGTGAACCGACATGCTTCCCGATGTGTGCTGTCACGTGCGTGGCGGACCTGGCGCGGCTGGACCACGCGGCACACATGGCGCACGTGGGGGGCTGGCGCGCGAGGCGTGCCTGGCACGCTTGGGCCCCAGGGGCGCTCGGCGCACCTGGAGCGCCTGGCACGCGTGGCGCACCTCGCCCCATCGCGCACATGGGGGTCTGTTTTCCTTCCCAGAAGCTGCCCACCCATAGACGACCGCTGACGTGCTGAGGCCGGGGTGCTACATATGTGTTGGGAGTGCGGGTGGGAGTGAGCGAGATAACTTGCGGGCGGGCCGCCCCCTATCCCCTACCCTGGGCGTGGAAGGGGGGGGCAAGGTGTCAGAGGGTGCTCGTTTGTCCAAGATGGCTCCAAGAGCGCCTCCGCAAGTCCAAAGTGGTCTCCAAGATGGGTCAAGACATCTCAAGATGGCTCAAGGTAGCCTCCGACGCACATTCAAAAGACCTCAAGGTGGCCCCAAGACGGTTTCCAGTGCCTGCCGAGCCCTCCGAGGACCCCCCTCACGAGGCCAACATGGTTCCGACACCTGTAAGAACATCAATGGTGTTGGCCTTCTCGCTGTTTCGCTTCCGATGCGCTTTGGAGGCCTCAAGATGGCCCCGATACGGCCCGAAAGAGGCCCAAGAGGGGCCCAAGCGGACCCCAAGAGCGCTCCAAGACGCCATTGTTGAGCCTCCGAGGGGGGGAGCCAAATTAAGACCTCCCCCTCTATTTGAGTCATGCGGCCCAAGAGGCCTCCCAGACCCCTCCAATGAGCCCCAAGAGGGCCCACAAAGCGCTCTCAAAGAGGCCCCACGGGGACCCCAAGAGAGCCCCTAACATGGCCTTCGCCGAGGGACCTCGCCGAGGGGCCGCGTCGAGGCCTCGCCCGAGGGGCCGCCGCGCCGTTCTACTCTGCAAATAGCTCCGCCCAGGCTCCACCCTTCGAACTTCGAGGCTCGAAAGGTTTGGGCATTTCTGATCGCCCTCATCGGGCATCGGGGAAGCTTCTCGTCGCCACGGCCGGGTCCGTCTCGGAATTCTGGACATTTCGTGAATCCTCACCAGCCCATCCAGACACGATCGGAGGCTTTCTTGATGCCTCTTGGAGGCTATGTTGAGACTGCTCAGCTCGAGGCTGTCGGAGGCTATCTTTAGCCATGCTCAGCTATATTGGGTCATCTTGAGGCTATCTTGAGGCCTCTCGGATGTCTGCAGGAGGCTATCTTGAGCCCTGCTCGGCCTCCTGGAACCATCTTGGGGTGGAGGGGGACGAGGAGGATGAGGAAGAAGGGGAGAAAGAGGAGGAGGAGGAGGAGGAGGAGAAGGAGGAGGAGGAGGAGGAGAGGAGGAGAGCAGGGACGGCGCGGCAGCGGCGGGCGGCGGCGCACGCGGCGGCCAGCGCTCGGCGCTCCGCGCCGCGCAGCCTCCTCCTGCACCGGCCGCCGCGGCGCGGGCGCGGCTGCCCCTCCTCCTCCTCCTCCTCCTCCTCCTCCTCCTCCTCCTCCTCCTCCTCCTTCTCCACCTCACACAACATATCTCCAAATCCCCACTTCTCATCTTTGTTGCCATCGTCCGTTCTTTCACTCCTTCTTTCCTGCCTCCTCCCTCCTCCTGCACCAGCCGCCGTGGCGCGGGCGCGGCTGCCCCCGACGACCGACGGCGGAGACGACGCGGCGAAACGACGACCGACGGCAGCGAAGACGTGGCGACCACGCGGCGACGCTTCCACGTGCAGAAGCCAACACTCGTCTCATACGAACAGAAAATGGCTCGAGACCCCATCCCCTGGAACTCTCGACCCCTTCCCTGGAACCGGCCTCTCGTCGCGTGTGGTTCTGGCTGCTGACAGCCACGGGGCCTGCAGACGCGCGGGAGGGCCACCCAAAACAAGGAAGCACTTGCGGTCCATATTTTTCGTCAAAAAATGTGTACGGCCCTCCTTCACATCCTTCCTCTTTCCCCTCCGCGCGCGCGGGGGTGGGGAGGACGACGAACGGATGACGATGATGATAACGATGACGATGACGACGGCGATGGCGACGGCGACGACTACAACTAATACAACGACGACATCGATGCCTCGTGCAGAAGCCGGCACGCGTTGCGGACGACGATATCGATGCACCGTGCAGAAGCCGCATGCACGCGTCGAAACGGTCGGAAATGCTGCCGTTCCAAGAGCTCAGCGCCGAAGGCTCTCTTGGGTATCCTTCACATTTTTTTCTTCGCTGAATAATCCTCCTCCTCCCATCCCTTGAGAAGGATCGAAGCCCGACGCTTGAGGATTACAATACAAACTTCGGACGTTTTCGGCCATCGTAGTCGCTGCCACGGGCTTGGCTATCACCGTGGTGGTCGTCGCCGCCGTCGTGATCGTGGTCGTGGTCGTGGTCGTCGTCGTCGTCGTCGCGGTCGTCGTGACCGTCGTCGGCGTTGTCGTGGCGGTGGACGTCGTGGCTGCAGGAAGTCGTCGTCGGTTCCGCCCGCAGGGCCGGCGCGCGCGCGCGCGCTTTCCCCGGGCGGCGGGACAAGAGGCCGGGCAGCGCCGAGAAGCAGCCAGCGTTGCTGGCCTGGCGTGGAGCGAAAAGGGGGGGGGGGGTAGCGACCCCAGAGCAGTTTTGGCACGAGGAGGGCGCGGTCGCGGCAGCTGGCGAAGACCAGGGCGAGGACGAGGACGTGGGGGGGGAGGAAGATGACAACGTGGATAAGAGCGGTAGAATGTTTGGTGATGGTGATGATGGTGATGCTGATGATGAGGATGATGATGATGATGATGCTGATGATGATGCTGATGATGATGGTGACGAGAGCGGCGTTCCAACAATGCGACGGTAGCAACAGCAGCTGAGGAACCTGTACTCGAAGGAGGCTGGCCGCCGCAGCGACGCAAAAGAGCAGCGCGGAAAGAGGCGCACAAAAACAACACCAAAGAAAAAACATAATCGGATGCCTGTGACGCGCAGGCAACTTTCCAGAACCAAAGCGGCGACACTCACAGATCCCGCGAACTTCTGATCGAGCATCTGATTGGTGTATACCAGTGAAGATCACTGGATCGCAGGGAGACCAAGCGCCGCGGCAATCTCAGGGAGGAGGCCAGGGGATTGTAGAGCCCCTCGGTGTGCCAGAGTAGTTTTTACGAGCTTTCAGCCTTGTCTTCATCATTATCCTTCTATTTCCTCTCTCGCTTTCTCCCTTTGCCTCTCTCTCTCTCTCTCTCTCTCTCTCGCTCATACACATTATACGCATCTCCTCCCTTCAGCATCGCAAGCAAATCCTAGTGGAAAATGAAGCATCGATATTCTCTGTCCTCGCAACAGGAATCCGCTGGGAATCATTACGAAGGGATTATGTGGGAAAACCTCATCATCGGAGCCATTTGCACAGCACTGCTAGGGGTTTCTATGGAAAAACATCACAAGACAAATCCTTTGAGAAACGCTACGAAGAGATTCTATTGATAGCCTCACATGAGGAATCCGTTGGACAGCTCCGCAAGGGGATTCGATGGAAAAACCTCGCTTTCGGAATTCCGTGCGTATTGCTACGCATTGAGTCCAGTGGATGACCTGACAGCAGGGGTCCATGAGAAAACGCTGCAAACACATTCTGCTAGACATTATCGAAATTGGAATCCTTTGGAAAACGCTTCGGAGGGACTCTGTTGGGAACCTTTACACTTGGCTTCCCGTGGAAAAGAAACCACACGACTGTATCGGACGGCTTCACAACAAATATCCTCTGAACAACACAACACAAGGTTGTACTGGAGCGCCTGCAACAGGAAACCTCCGGAAACCACCTCACATGGTTTCTATGGACTCGCAACAGGAATCCGCTCGGAATCATTAAATCAATGATCATGCTGAAAAGCGTAGTGAACGAAACCATTTAGAAAGCATTGCTGAGGGCTTCTGTTGGGAAACATCACACGAGGACACTTTTGGACTACATAAAATATGCAATTGGCCAGCCTCGGGCTTGGAACGCTGTGCGAAATGCTACACAGGAATTTCGTTGTATGGCCCACGACAAGGATGATTTGTACAGCGCTGCCTAGCAACACGCATTTCGTTAAAAAAATCATCGTTGGAATACTTTGGAAATCACCACAGAAGGATTCGGTGGGAACGCACAACTGGAACCATTTTGGCAAAACAACCTAGCACGATTTTTCGGACGGCCTCGCAATTGAGATCCTATGAACAGCGCAACAACATGGATTCGGTCGGAGCACCTCGCAACAGGAGTCCTGTGGAAACAAGCCGCACAAGGAGTGTATTGGTAAGCCTCACAAGAGAATTCCCTTGGAAAACACCACGAAGGGCTCCTGCTGGAAAACACCACGAGGTGAATCTCATGGAAAACGCTACGACGGGCTCCTGTTGGAAAGTACCACAGAAAAAAAGGGATCCTTTGGAAAACACAATACAAGGATTTTTTGAATGGGAATGCACCACTGAGGGGCCCTTGTTGGGACGCCGCACGGGAAGGAACTCATCGGAAAGCACCACAGAGGTATTCCATGGGAAAGCCTCGCGCCAGATAACCTTGTTGAAACAACCACGGAGGGTTCCTTTTGGGAGGCCGCACGAAACAATAGTCCATCGGAAAGTACAACAAAAAGGATTCAACCAGGAAGCCTCGCAACATGAATCATTTAGGTTGCGCCGCAGAAGGATTCGATGGGAAAACCTCACGACAAGACTCCTTTGGAAAACACCACACCGGGATTCGATGGAAACACCTCGCAACGAAGATCCTTTGGAACGCGCCACAACGGAATCCTGAAGGAAATCTACTTGGAACGCGCCGCAAACGGTTCCTATGGGAAAACATCACGACAGGAATCGTTCGGTAAGCACCACAAGGGGAGTCTATTTGAAAGCAGCACGAAAGAAATCCTTTGGACAACAAATGCAAACATATTCGATTGGAAAGCCTCACAAGCGGAATCCATTGGAAAACACCACGCAGAAATTCCGCTGGAAAGCCGTAATCCTTTGGAAAGTGCCCACCACGACGGCATTCGGTTGGAGCCCGTCATTCTAGGTGTCCTTGGGGAAGCACCGCGGAGGGATTCTACGGGAAAGCTTCACATCGGAAAGCTTGTTTGAAAATGCCGCAAACAACTCCTACTTGAAAGCAACACAAAACAGAATCCATCGGCAAACATCACAAAGGGACTCAATCGGAAAGCCTCACACTCACAACAGGAGCCCTTTGGATAGCGCTGCAAAAAAGTTCTACTTGGAAGCCTCACGGCTGGACTCCCCTGGAAAACGCCACGCAGAGATTGTGTTGGAACACCTCGCAACAAAGACCCTTTAGAAAACAGCACAACGGGATTTTACGGGAAATCCTGACAGTGCGAATCCTTTGGAACCCGCTGCAAAGGGATTCGATTGTAAAGCATCACGACAGAATTCCTTTGGGAAAGCACCACACGGAACCCCCACATGGAAACATCACACAACAAATCCATTGCAACACACCACAAGCATATTCTATTGGAACACGTCACAACTGGAATCGATGAGGAAGCACCACAAACATACTAGATTTATAAACCTCACAACAATACGCCGTTGGAGGACACCACAACGGCATTCCATTGGAATCAGTCACAATGGGAATCCTTTCGCAACACCACAAAAAGGATTCGACTGGAAAGCCCCTACAGCAGAAATGCTTTCGAAAACGATACAACACATGCGATTGGAACGCCCCTCAACAGGAATCCATTGGGAAGCACCCCGCAAGGATTCCCTATTGGAAATCCGCACGAAAACACTTCATTGGACAGCACCACAGGGGAATAGTTTCACCCACCCTCAAAAAATGCCCATTATGAGTTCATGTTTCCCGACCATCCTATGGTGTTGGGTCCTCGTTTGAAGGGACGGTCCCCGCGCTCACTCCTCCTCATCCTCCTCCCGCTGCCCCCTCCTCCTCCTCCTCCTCCTCCTCCTCCTCCTTCTCCTCTTCCTGCCATCATCATCATCATCATCATCATCATCAGCATCATCATCATCATCATCATCATCATCATCAACATCATCACCACCACCACCACCATCATCATCAGCAGCATCAGCATCAGCATCAGCATCAGCATCAGCAGCATCATCATCATCATCATCATCATCATCATCATCATCATCATCATCATCATCATCATCATCGCAGTCATCATTCCCAACCATATTGTGGTTATGGGTCCTAGTTTCGAAGACACAGCGCCCCGCGTTCTCCTCCCTCCCTCCTCGTCCCCCTCCTCCCCCTCATTACCGCTGCTCGGCACACCCCTCACACGCTTCGTGGCCCTATAAGGAGCTCCACCGAAAGCCCCAGTGGCCGCGTCCCCATGCGCCCCCCAGCCTGCCGCATGCCCAATTCGGCACACCCCTCACACGGTTCGTGACCCCATAGGGAGCCCCACCCAAGTCCTCAATGGCCGCGTCCGCATGCGTCCTCCCCGCCCACCGCATGCCCATTTCGGCATTCCCGTCGCGCCCTACGTGGCCCCATAGCGAGCTCCACCAAAGGCCCCAGTGGCCGCGTCCGCATGCGTCCTCCTCCGCCCATTTCGGCACACCCCTCACACGCTTCGTGGCCCCATAGGGAACTCCACCGAACGCCCCAGTGGCAGCGTCCGCATGCGTCCGCATGCCCATGTCGGAACACCCCTCGTACGGTACGTGGCCCCATAGGGAGCAGATGCATGCCTGTTTTCTGCCAGGTGCACAAACGTACGTGCACGCACACTCGCCCCATGAGCGCGCAACTACAGACGAAAATTAGGATAATGGCGATCATGATGACGATGATGACGATGACACCCGAGTGGTTAAATGGTTCGGTTTTACGTTCCACGTACGGGGTCATATAGTTTCACGCAAGGCACGCGCACTCGCGTCCGAGGCACGCCTTCACGACTGAAACGAGCCAAGTCAATGTTCAAGTCAGCTAAGTCCGCCGGCCCCCTTGTGGGGCCACCAGGCTGTAGGCGCGGGTTCGCAGTTTCTTGTACCAGTTGTAGCTTGTAGTTTCCAGTGTTACAGTTCTGCTTCTTGCTGGTTGCTGTAACTAGTTGACTTCTTGCTGGTTACTGTAACTAGTTGATTGACCGCGCGAGGGGGGGGGAGGCCCAAACAAGATTTTTAGCGTCTCCTGGGCGCGTTGTCTGAATTGCTGGGGGGGCTCGAAATCGACACCCCTCACGCAGATCCGCGGGGTCAGGGTCCAAAAACACAGGGGATTTGCCACATTTCTGAAATTCGGTGCCACCCCTCACGCAGATCCGCGGGGTCAGGGTCCAAAAACACATGGGATTTGCCACATTTCTGAAATTCGGTGCCACCCCTCACGCAGATCCGCGGGGTCAGGGTCCAAAAACACAGGGGATTTGGCACATTTCTGAAATTCGGTGCCACCCTTCACGCACATCCATCGCAAGGCGTGGTAACCCAAACTGCGAGAACTCCCTCGGCCCTGTAATCGCAAGGTGTGGTAACCAAGCCCGTAAACCATACACGTCTTACTAATCGCCAGGTGTGGTAACCCCTCTTGTGATCAGTTGGTTTTGTTGACTGCGAATCGGCTTCGCATGAAGTTTCGATACTGCTTCACGACAGCGCCAAGGCCTCATGACTTAGCTCTTCCATGGCCCATTCTCCGAGAGAGGGGGCCGGCGGCAGGGGGCGAAGCCCTCACGGATTTCACAGCTAAGTTTCAATGTCCGATTGTTGGGCCTGGCGCCGAAGGCGCGCCCGCGGGCCTGCGTTTCCGAAGCCTGCATTTTGAGGGCCCGCCTCCCCTTGCATCTCAACTGCCATCTTGAGCGTGGCACATGCATGTTTGACAAGCAGGTCCGCAGCTTGCAAATGGTCCGAATCATCAGGGTGGATGGCCAAGACAAGCTTCGTGCCGGCATCCGCATGGTGGTAGGACGAGGTTGAGGATGAGGAGGGGGAGGAGGAGGAGGGGGAGGGGGAGGAGGAGGAGGAGGAGGAGGAGGAGGAGGAGGAGGAGGAGGAGGAGGAGGAGGAGGAGGCCAGCGCAGGAGGAAGAGCAGCAGGACAAGCGACAAGCGTCGGCGGAGGGGGGGGGAGTCGGCCGCAAGCAAAAGAGGGCGGGTTCGGGGGGCGGGGCGGGCTTGTGAGAAGACCCAGGGTGGGGGGTTGTTGAAAGGCGACCGCCCCGACCCTGCCCCCCCCTTTCGCGCGCCACCGAAGGTGGGGCCTGGATGGGCCCCCCAGATGCCGGACATTGCCACAACCTGCTGCCTTTTTTTCCGCAGCGGCATCATGGGGTCTGTGCGGGGACAAGAGGAGCCGACTGTTTGGCCCGACGTGGGTACGGAAACAAAAAAACAAGATGTCCAACAACAAACTCAATTCAAAACCGACACCTGCCGCTGTTGGGCATGCGACGCTCGTTTCACATGGACGTCCGCGGTGACGCCGACAACGACTCTGGTCCAAGATTGGCAAGAACTGCCGCTGGTCGGCAGCGAGCCCTGGGAGGAATGCAGAGGGGGCGGGCTTTCTCAGAAAGTTCGTCCGCCCTTATGGGACTAGTTCGAACTATGTTCCATCGATACTGACGGCTTCTCAGATGAGAGGCCCCGTCCACTCCCGAGGAAGCATGCTTGGGCGTTGCTTCATAGGGGAGCGGTAGTGGGGGGGAAGAAGGAAACGTGCATCATTCGTGACCCGTTTCGGCCCCAGGGGCGCCCTTAGGGCACCCTTGGCGCACTGAAGGTGCACCTCACCCCTCCACTATCGCTCCCCGTTGCGCAACGCCTGACCTGCCCCCCCGCTTACCTCCCCCACGGGCGCGCCGCCGAGTTGGTCTTGGGACTCAATGTTTCCGTGCTCACCGATTTCGCCCCCCCGAATTGTCGACGGCACGCGGGCCGTCACACACCGCCGCCTTGGGGAGGCAGCCGCCGCGCCTCGTCTGCGAGCAGCGCTGCCGGCGGAGGCGTCGGCTGCGCGTGAGAGCGACCCTGGGCAGGAGTGACCCCTGGTGTGCGGCTGGCTGGCCGTTTTGCGCGGTGCGATAGGTCGTACAGATCGACCCGTCCCGCAAAGTGGGGACGAAAGATGGGGTCCAGGGCTCGGTCATGATATTCTCGTTTGTGAACTTATTCTTCGAGTCTTCGCGACGTCGGATCGCAGGGGTGGCGGCCAGCGTGCTTGGGCTGGGCTCGCCCCCGCAGCGCCACCCCAGAGCCGCGCACCAAAAGTAGATACCTCCCCAATGGGGTCCGAGTGGATGGAGTCGGAGGATCGCGCGCGCCACATCGCCGCGACCGACGCCGGCGTGGAGAAAATCGGCCTCCACATCGAGCCGCATCGGCGATACCTTGGCGATGCTGCGCAATCCTCCGACCCCATCTACTCGGACCCCATCTGGCAGGCCTGGAGAAGGTCGGCGCTATCCGACTTGGGCCTGTTTTGGAACGAATTCTGGAACACATTTGGCACCAGACTTGGACTAGATTCGCCCCTTCACAAAAGAGAGGAAGAGCAGGAGGGGCGAGGAGCAGGAGGAAGGGCCAAATGCGTTCTGAATGCTGTCCAAATGCCAGAAAAGCGGGTGTCAATGTCGGCGCCCAAAGCTCCCGTGAAGAGACATCGACCCAACAGTCACTCCGGCGAAGGTCGGCGACTCCGAAAGGTGTGGTTTGCAAAGGGTGTGGCTTGCAACCAGCAACCTGGGGGGGGCGGGCGGGGACCTCGATAGAGCTCCCCGCCGCGCCCCGAGGAAGCCAGACGAGGACAGTGCCGTGCCCCCCAGGCCCCAACGGTGCCGATCGCAAACCACACCCCGGCGTTGGACCATATCCCCTTTGCAGTTCCCGAGAAAGGTCGCTCTGACGTGCAGCCGAGGAGGCGGCAGCCTGCCCCGGTCCACGCTGCCGTCCGCCCGGCGCGGCCAGCTGGTCACCGGCAGCACCAGGCTGCCGAGGCCGCAGGCGCGCAGCCTCTCCGCGCACAGCCCGCACACGTCGGCGGGCGTGCGGCCAGGCCCGGCGGCGCACTCGGCGTAAGCGAGTAACGTCTGGCGGCCCTCCGCGTCGCGGTGCACCGTCGCGGCGGCCTCCACCACCTCGGGCATACCGCGGAGTTCTTGCTCCAGGAGGTTCGGAGAGCGCCATCCGTACACCTGCCCCAAACCTTTGCCCCAGGCCACTGCTGGACCCACAATCGGTGCATGCGCCCTCCGGCTTGGCGAGGACGGCAAATACACACACGCACGCACGAACACGCACACGCACACGCACACGCACACGCACACGCACACGCACACGCACACGCACACGCACACGCACACGCACACGCACACGCACACGCACACGCACACGCACACGCACACGCACACGCACACGCACACACGCACACACACACACACACGCACACACACACACACACACACACACACACACACCACACACACGCACACACACCCACACACCCACACACGCCCACACGCCCACACGCCACACGCCCCACACGCCCACACGCCCACACGCCCACACGCCCACACGCCCACACGCCCACACGCCACACGCCACACGCCCACACGCCCACACGCCCACACGCCCACACGCCCACACGCCCACACGCCCACACGCCCACACGCCGACACGCCGACACGCCCACACGCCCACACGCCCACACGCCCACACGCCCACACGCCCACACGCACGCGCACGCGCGCGCGCACGCCCACACGCCCACACGCGCACACGCGCACCCACGCGCACCCACGCGCACCCACGCACCCACGCACCCACGCACTCGCCACGCACCCACGCACCCCACGCACGCACCCACGCACCACGCGCGCACACGCACGCACGCACGCACACGCACGCACACGCACACGCACCGCACGCACACGCACCCACACCACGCACCACGCACCGCGCACCCATACCACGCAACCCACGCACCCACGCCCACGCCCACGCACGCACCACGCACCACCACCACGCACACCACGCACCACGCACAGCGCACGCACACGCACCACGCACCACGCACCACGCACCACGCACCACGCACCACGCACCACGCACCACGCACCACGCCCACGCACACGCAACCACACCACGCACCACGCACCACGCACCCACGCACCACACGCACGCCCACGCACGCGCACGCGCACACGCCACGCACGCGCACGCACCGCACGCACGCCACGCGCACGCGCCGCACGCACGCGCGCACGCACCACGCACTCCCACGCACCCACGCACCCACGCACCGCGCACCCACGCACCCACGCACCCACGCACCCACGCCCCGCACCCACGCACCCACGCACCACGCACCCACGCACCCACGCACCCACGCACCACGCACGCACGCACACGCACACGCACACGCACACGCACACGCACTCGCACACGCACACGCACACGCACATGCACATGCACACGCACACGCACACGCACACGCACACGCACACGCACACGCACACGCACACGCGCACGCGCACGTACACGCACATGCACACGCGGACGTGTACACGCTTACGCACACGCACACCTACACGCACACCCCCACACACGCACCCACACACACATACACACACACACACCGATCCTGGGCCAAGGATGGGATCTGTGGAGGTGTACACTTGACGCCCTCCGAGAAGTACACCTCCACGGGGTCCACGGGGTGCTCGTCGTACTCCCGCTGGGCCCCATCGCCGGCTGCACCCGCGGCGCAGTAGCGCCGCAGGTGCTGCCCGTGCAGGTGCCGCCGCCGCATTTCGTCGGGGAAATCGGGGTGCCACACGTCCGCGATGAGCACGACCCGGGAGTCGGGCCCCTCGTGCACGACCTCGTGCTCGAAGCTGTCGTCGAAGGCCAGGCACATGCCCTCCTCCCAGGTGCGCCACGTCTCGCCGACGCGGATTCGCGGCTTCGGGTCGTCTGGCACCTCCAGCGCCAGGTGAAGCCGGATCCGCGTGTTGGTGGGCCCGCAGTGGGGGCGGATGACTGTTCCCCCCGACAGGTGGGAGAAGATGAGCGAGCCCTTGACTTGAGTCGCGATCTCGGGGCAGCGCTCCTGCACGGCTCTCACGGTCTCGGGGCAGCGTGCGCAGTTGACAGGGTGCCTCCGCCCGTTTTCCACCAGCTTGAAGTCCGACCAGTTGCCCCTGACGACGAGCGGCTGGTCGGCCACGCCTGTCCAGCGCCAAGCCTCCGCGTCGGCGCGCAGCGCACGGAACTCCTTCAGGATGGCAGGGAACGCGGCTTCCAATGCGCGCGCGGCAGGCAACTCGCCTGTGTCCCAGAAGGGCGATGCCCTGAGGCCGGGCACGTAGAGGTCGCTTGGGCGCTGCAGAGGGTGCTGCCACACACCGCGCTCGACCGCCAGCGCGAGGACAGTGGCGACGTCGCGCTCGCGCCCCGCCTTATTCAGGCAATCCGCCCACCTGCGGTAGGCCTGAGCCCAGCCGTCGCTCGAGCACGCGGCGCGCGCAAACGCTCCGCAGGCGTCGCCAGTGCGGCCCTCGCGCTCAAGCCACTCGCCCAGCGCGAAATACGCCACGCGCTCGCTCAAGCGCGCCTGCAGCTCCTGCGAGCCTGCCGGCAGCGCCCGGTCGCGGCGGTCGAGCAAGCCGCTGCTGTGGTGTTCCGTCCACACGTCCTCCGCCTGGGCACGCATCAACGTCTCCACGAGCCCATCAGTATCAGCGTGGCGCAGGAAGGCCGCCACTTCGTGGACCTCCGTGTCCGGCGACTGCGGCAGGCACCAGTCCGCCGCCTCCTTCACCAGCGCCTTCACCGCCGCAGCGCTACGGGGGTCGACTGGCCTGGCCTGCGCCGGTGCGGCTGCTGCGCCAGAGGGCGACTGACCTGGCCTGGCCTGCGCTGGCGCGGCTGCTGCGCCAGAGGGCGACTGGCGGTCGACTGGCCTGACCTGGTCGGAGGCTGCTGCGCCGCCAGAGGGCGCGTTCGGGGTGGGCGCCAGGAGCTCCTGGCGAGCTCGACCGCACTCGCGGCGGTGGCCCGCCTTCCAGTCGGCCTGCTGACACTCCGCCGAGCAGTACAGCGACGCGCGACACCGCCCGCACCGCCGCAGTTCGCCGCCGACGCCGCAGCGGCTGCACCGGGGAGGCTTCTCGGTGACCAGTGGGCTCGGCGGTGCGTCTGCATCAGAGCCCCGCAGGGGCGGCGGGGGGAGCAGCCCGCTGGTGCAGGGCGGCGAGATCTATACGCATCCACCGCCCGTGGCCAGGCCCATCCTGTGCCCAGGAGCGGCGAGTGCGCCCTCCTGGCTTACGAAGGGCGCGTGCACGTCTCTCCTGGACAGGGGCGGTGGGCGTGAATAGATCTCGTCGCCCGTTGGTGGCGACTTCGCCGTCGCGGCCCATCGCCCTTCGAGGGCAGGACGCAGCGCGCGCGCGCAATGGGCCCGCGGGGGCGCTGGAGCCAAAACTGCACGAGTCGGAATACACTACAGAGGGTGCAGGAGGATGGATGAGCGCGTGGAGGGAGCTAAGGATGATTTGGAAGGTGATGTGGAGGAGGGCGATGGTGAGGAGAAAATCGAACACGAATAAATTCACGGACAGCTCTGAGGAGCTGGAACCGTTCAGATTCAGGCCAAGCAGAGATGGCAACCAGAGCCTGGGAAAGAACAACACGCTCCCTGTATACTGCACTGTGGTGTGGTGGCCAGCTGCTGGGTTGCCGATCATGTTACTCATCTTGGCAAAACTAAATCATCGTGCGTTGACGGGCAGAATCCGCCGGCCCCCTTGCGAGGCCACCAGGCTGCGAGGATTAGGCTTGCTGCTCCCTGCACCAATTCCAGTTTCCAGTTTCCATTGTTACAATGCTGCTTTCTGTTTTCTACTGTAAATAGTTACTGTCCGCGCAAAAAGGGGGGGAACCGAAAAGGAACCTGGTTAGCATCCCCGGACGGTTCTCACAGTTCCCAGGGAGGTAGAACTTCAAACCCTTCACGCAGATCGGCGGGGTCAGGGTCCAAAAACAAAGAAGATTTGCCACATTTCCGAAATTCGGTGGAACCCCCCCCCCATGCAGATCGGCAGGGTCAGGGTCCCAAAACAAAAAGGATTTGCCACATTTCTGGGATTCGGTGGCACCCCTCACGCAGATAGGCGGGGTCAGGGTCCAAAAATAAAAAGGGATCTGCCACATTTCTGAAATTCGGTAACACCCCTCACGCAGATAGGCGGGGTCAGGATCCAAAAACAAAGAAGATTTGCCACATTTCTGAAATTCGGTAACACCCCTCACGCAAATCGGCGGGGTCAGGGTCCAAAAGCAAACAGGATTGCTATATTTCTGAAATTCGGTGGCAACCTCTCACGCAGATCGGCGGGGTCAGGGTCCAAAAATAAAAAGGAATTTGCAATAGTTTTAATATTTCCTGGCACCCCTCACGCAGATCGGCGGGGTCAGGTTCCAAAAACGTCAGGGAATTTGCCACATTTCTGGGATTCGGTGGCACCCCTCATGCAGATCGGCAGGGTCAGGGTCCCAAAACAAAAAAGATTTGCCACATTTCTGGAATTCGGCGGCACCCCTCACGCAGATCGGCGGGGTCAGGGTCCAAAACAAAAGGGATTTGCCGCATGTTTCAAATTCGGCGGCACCCCTCACGCAGATCGGCGGGGTCAGGATCCAAAAACGTTAGGGAATTTGCAGCACTTCTGAAATTCAGTGGCACCCCTCACGCAAATCGGCCGGGTCAAGGTCCAGAAACGTTAAGGAAGTTGCCATATTTCTGGAATTCGGCGGCACCCCTCACGCAGATCGGAGGGGTCAGGATCCAAGAACATGGGGGATTTGTTATATTTCTGAAATTCGGCGGCACCCCTCGCGCAGATCCGTCGCCCGAATCGAGCCGGAACGCTCCAAGGGCAGCCCGACGAGCACTCCGCGCGAGCTGGCACGGGCGGGCCGCCCGAAACTGCGCCGGGAACGTACCAGAGCCCCAAACCAAATCAGATTATAAAGAAGATGTGTTTTGGGAGCCGTTTTTGTGGGGCCACTGACATTTTGCCGGGTCGGCCAGGATCTGCCAGATGTGCCAGGCTCGAGCGCGGCGTCGGCAGGCCCGAAATCAAAGCCCAGGCGCTCCCGGGCGCTCCCCGCTCCCAAGCGCTCCCAGGCGCGCCCAAGCGCTCTGTGCGAGCCGGAGCGCCCTCGGAGCGGCCCGACGAGCATTCCGTGCGAGCTGGCACGAGCGGGCCGCTCGAAATTGGGCCGGGACGTACCCGAACCCAAAACCATACCAAATCATTCAGACAATGTGTGTTGGGAGCCGTTTTCGTGGAGCTACTGACGTTTTGCCGGGTCGGCCAGAATCTGCCAGATTTGCCAGGATCGAGCGCGGCGTCGGCAGGCCCGAAATCCAAGCCCAGGCGCTCGCAAGCGCGCCCAAGCGCTTCCAAGCGCTCGGCCTGCGAGCCGGACCGCTGGAGCGGACGAGCATTCCGTGAGGGCCTGCACGAGCGGGGGCGCTCCGGAGCGGTCCAACAAGCATTCCGTGCGAGCCAGCGCGAGCGGGAGCGCTTCCGCAGCGGCCCGACAAGGCGCTCCAAGGATTTGCCACATTTCTGAAATTCGGTGGCACCCCTCCCGACACTGCTTCACGGCAAAGCCAAAGCCTCATGACTTCGCTCTTCCATGGCCCATTCTCCGAGAGAGGGGGCCGGCGGCAGGGGGCGAAGCCCTTACGGATCAAATCTGCATCGCCACGTGTTCGTGTTTGCAGTGTGGGCTCAGAACTGTTGAACCTCGCAGCCAGTGTATGTCCCAAAAGATACTAGATGGTGTCCGACATGTCGACCACGACTGTACGACTAAATTCTGGAATTGCGGCTGATATTCTTGATCTCACCCGTACGTGCACACGGAGAGAAAGAGATCTCGTGTCGAAGATGCTGCCGCGATTCGTTGCATGCAGCCCGTCAGCGCTAGCCTGCGCATGACTGTGCGCACTGCGCCAACTAGTGAAATTTTCTGATGCTGGCCAGCAATGTAAGTCATGCTAATGAAGCGCAGGGCATCCTTGCACCTGACAATTCGGAAGGACACCCACGCTTGATGATCTTCCAAGGCGCACACCAACGTACACATAACACATACACAGATACACACTCACACACTGAGACTAAACTATTAAACACACACCAAACAGAAAATGAGGATATCCGGAACGCGGAGCCCGCCAGAGAAGGGTAAAGGGTTCCCTGCGGGGCTTGGCGGATGGTCCACAGAGAAATCCTGCTCCTGGCCCTTCGACCCGTGGCAATTGAGGCCAAACTCCCTCCTGTGAGAAGCCTCCAGAGGTTCCCAGGGGTCCCCCAATCTTTGGAAGGAGATGTCAATTTCTCTCCAATCAGATCTCCGAAGATTCATTCCTAAGGGTCTCTGGAAGTCTATGGAGGCCCCCCGAAACCTGAAAAGGAGTGTGAGCGTCCAGAAAGCTCGATTCTCAACGCTTCTCCCTTCTCCTTCCCTCCCACATCGGGAGACGCCTGTCAAATGACCAACTCACCGATCGTGGCCAGGCCGACCCTGGGCCTGGCCAGGCCAGGCCAGGAGGGCGTCATCAACGATCCTTGGCCCAGGGGTGGGCCTGGCAAGGAGTGGCGAGATGGTCAGTTGACGTCCACCTGCCCGCCCAGATGCTCGTGGACCTCGCACTGACAGCCAAATCACTCGAGCTGACAAGCCCCAGCTGGTTCGACAGTGGCGGCCTGGGCAGGCGAGCTCGCACCATCGGCCACCTCGGCGGCTCCAGGCGACGAACCACTCCTCGCAGCAAGCATCGGGACAAATGAGGAAGACAATCGGCAGGAGAGGAATAACGAACAGAAGCGTTTGCCTAGCGTGTCCCGGCGGTGGCCCTGGCGACACGCTATGCCTTGCAACTGGAGCGTGTCGCTCCGCTCCGCGGGGCGGGAATGCTGGAAACAGCTCGGGACGAGGAAGCTTGGGAATGGGGACGTGGATGGCATGTCGCGCCGAAGCGTGTCGCGCCAGAGCGTGGTGGGCCAGAACAGGTGGAGCGACACGCTAAGCCGAAAATTCCCCACCGTAGCAAGGCGCAAGCGGGTCCTGGAGATCAAAGGGGCCCTGAGTCGAAAGTGAGCCTGGTAGCTCAAATCTGGCATATAGCCTGGCAAATTGCATCCATCGCTCTGCTGTGAAGGTACAGTATGAGGGGTGGATGGGTAAGATAGGATAAGATCGATGTAATGATCTTTCCAGCACATAGCGAACACTCGCGGTGTCCGGGCAAATAGGGCGCGCGTGCCTTGGGCCAAAGGCAACGGCGCGCGAGCTATGCTCCCGATACTGTAACATCTCCCAAAGAGCTACCCTTAAAGTCGGGAGGGGAGGAGACGGAGAGCATAGTCGCACGCAAAGATCGCGCGCACGACTGTTTGCAAAGAAAAGAAAACAGTGCGTACAGTCTGGTCAAACACCAGACTGTAAGGCGAGTTTCCTCGCAAAGTATTTCACGCAAATACAGGACAGCCCCTTCAAACAATGAAGGGCTATCGGCTCAGTTAGAGGTAAGCCAAAATTAGGCCATACCTCACCAAGCAAATGTGTATTAAGGCAAAGAGCCTGAGTTGTACGAAGCCGGCTCGTTGCCAGGCGTGAAATATAAGGCTCGTTTCCGAGCAGCTAAAGGGGCGCCTTTATAGTAGGCGCCCGTGCTGGCAAACTGGACCGCGAGGGCAACAAGGACAGACTAAAATTGATTAGACTTGGGTTTGTCTCTGTCCTCGGGACCCCGAAAGGGAACACATTGCTTCACGTCATACTTAAATGACTGAGTGCCTGACATCACTTCCAGAAGCAGCTCCCGATCGATGCTTCCCTTTGTATGCCCATCTGCGGTCATATCCCTAGTATCACACCATTGCACATTATGTACTATACCTATATCCATGAGCTCACGTATCCAGCTGATATGTCCAAGCAGAGTCCGTTCTGTAGGTATTTTGAGATCCCTGCTTGATAAAGATTTGTAGACGGACTCGGCGTCTATGGTAAGAGAGACTTTGATAGCAAGGCCTCCAACTTCACGCATGTCTCGTAGTTGTCGTGGAGTCAAAGCCCCTGCCTTAAGCTCGTGGAGAGTAATGAGCGTAGGGTAACACTCATCAAGGTTATGTGCGGCTGCAAGTGCCTCCGCAGCATAACTGGACCTCACCTGTAATCGGTGTGATTTGCATAGTCCGTCACAGAGGTGAACGACGGACTTGCCTTGGGGCGAGTTTCCTCGCCGTAGTACGTTGGCCCCGCGTATGCCGTAGCCCTTGGTCTCGTCATCCTCCTCCCCGGTAAGCTTCCGATACCCCGAATCGCTATGGATGTCAACTTCATTCGTCGGCTTCATCCGAGGGAAGGTGATGCGTTTCGGACTGCTGATCAGCTTTCGCGTCACAGCATTCAAACGTCTGACTTGCAAATTGGTGGGCTCTTGAATTTTCTGAAGAGAGACCACATATACCATAAGCCAGATTTGGGTAAGAAGGGCATAGGCGAGGGCTCCTCGCAGGCTGACGAACATGTCGGTAATGAGTTTCGTGGCTTTGGCGTCGGCCGCCGCTCCTGTAAGTTCTAGGTGTGTGATAGGACGTAGTTGTTTAATATACTCGTCCTGGTCCATGATCACATCTCCCTGATCATTCTTAGTGTAGCGAACGGCGCAGTTCGTATATGTGTGCTTGTTGAGCTTGCATTTGCCAAATACCTTTTCGACACGTTGTACATAGTCGTCTATATTTTTCTCTAGACCTGTCATGTTAATATCATCGACATGTTTTGCCGTCAGAAGGTCTTGGCTGAATTCAAATTCAGGATCGTAGCTGGTCGGTGTAAGTCCTATAGCTCGTGTGGTCGTACGAAGTTTGAGAGAGAACGCTCTTGGAGCGTCCTTAGTACCCGTTCCTGGTTTGAGGCATCTAAGACAGCGTCGACTTTCGTCGTAGGATGAGAAGCCGGGTAAGGTACGAAGTACCTGAGCGCTTCCTGGTGGAAGAGTAAAGCAAACCATGCGAGTTTCCTCGCCGGTGGCATGGGCAAGTTCCTCATAGGTCAAACCTTTTAGGAACGCCTTGTCGATATCCATGGATGCTAAGATCCACTCTGGATGACATGCCGCTTCACTTGCCAGGAGTCGTTGAGACTGCCTTCGGGCGGTTCCCGAGAATGTTTCCACATCAAAAGCCTCAGTATCCATAAATCCACGAAGGACCAGTCTGAGACGAATGGTTTTGACGTTCTCGGTGCCCATCTTTACGAACTTCCACTTGTATACGTATCTGGATGTCATGATGTTGGAAGCTTTGGATAAATCGTACATCTCAAAGCATCGGTTATCAATCCAGATTTTGAGCTCAGTATATAAGGCTTCACTAACCTCCTTTGGATGTGCTGCTATGTCGGCTTTGGTCAGTAGATCATCTTCTTTGACAACCACAGCACGTTTAGCAGCAGAGGATACATATACTCTCATCGTTGCGACCATATCGGTATCGAGCTGTGCAAGTTGAGTCTGATCCAACACTATTTTTGACATTTCTGATGTAAAGCATAGTTCAACGTAAGGACCGTATTCATCACTGTCTAGAAAGTAGCTCTCGTCAGTTGTGTTTGAACAAAGCGATACTAGACAGGACTCACATGATTTCGGCTCGTCTCCGAGCATATCTGATGATGTAATATCATCTTCGTCCACAAATGCTGAAACCAAAACACATTGGTCGGGCAGCATAGTTGTTGGGACGCAATAAAGATAATCATCGGTAATCGTCGTAGGATGAAGGTCCATACGTAGCTCGTCGTACCACTCTTCCAGCATCATAGCTTCAATATTGTGTTCCTCATTTTCCTCATAGATTGTCGACAGACGGCCTTCGCTCGGCGATGAAGCATCTGGTGTGTCTGGAGAAGGCCTGTTTCCAGGCGACTCGTGTTCTCCAGACGTGTTGCTTGGATGCTGATATTTAGCCAAATCGTCGTGGAATCCTAAGGAAGGGACACGTGAAGTCAAGCATTGAATAAGTCTGGAGTGAGTGCTACCAGTGATCTGAGAAATGTGTAAGCCAGTGCCCACACATTCGTAATAGTGGAACGCCGGGCTGATGTCGTTGTCATAGTGGATCAGCGTAGACCCGGTGGCGTACTTTACTGCAGGTAGGCTTGACACACTCTTAGCCAATCGAACTGCTACTACATGTTCTACTCGGAAGTAATTTCGTACGAGATACTGTAGTGCTAAGTGTACGCGCGGGTGAAACTTGCTGTCGTCTGACAGATTAAGGTTTCCCTTGTAATCGGGGATGTACCCGAAAACTTTGGCAGGTTTCCCTGCGCTGAGGTGTGCCACGTAAGCAAGGACGGTTTGCATGGCCATATTATCCATGCCAAGTTCCCGTGTGAGGAGACATTCGATGTATAGCGTGTGACGAGCATCAGGATACATCACAATTACCTCACGAGATCCTGCCTCGACAACAATGTCCTCTTTCAGGCGCATTTCGGATCACCGGGAATGGGCCATTCCAGCCTCCATGGTCGTCCTTGGTGGCACTAGGTCGGTGGTAGTCGACCAAATCCCCTGATGAGTAGAGGCGAGCACCATCAGGAGTCGTCTTAGCCCTAAGAGCCCGATTTGTCTTGGCCACAGCAGTAGCCTGACTTATAGCTTCTAGGCTGACTTCCCTTACGCGACGTTCTCGTTCGTGTCCTGAAGTCTCGGGTCCCTTGGGAAAGTCAAGGGTATCGAGATCAGGAAGGAAGGAGGGCTGACGTCCTGTGCGTGCCTGATATGGCGATACTCCGTTATAAAACGTAAACGCATTAGTAACGAAGATGCCTTCCGCCAATACTCTAGTGAATACAACAGGGATGTTGTGTCTATTTAATTCTTCCTCGATCATGTGGAGGACGCCTCTGAGAATGCCGTTTCGTGACTCAATTGAAGTCGCGTGTTGGCCAGGTGCTCGGATACGAAGTTCCATGCCCTTATTGGCCATCATGGTTTTAGCGGCATCGTTATTCAGGGCGCCTTCTCCGTCTGAGTATAAAACTTTGAAGGGTCCGTGATAGGCAATCCAGCAATAGTGGTAGGCGTCGATGATAGTGTCACGTTCTCTGTCGGAAATTTCTAGGCCTGCTGCCAGGCGAATACAACGATCCATAATATGAAATATGGTCCGTTTCTTGTAAAACATGAGGTCCATTTCCCCTTCATCGAGCCAGTTACCAGGAAGGCTCACCGATGGTAGTGTTGAGTTTCCTGGACGTTCCCATGCTCTACATTCCCGACAGGTATCGCAGACTTCCTTGATCATGTTCAGTCGAACGTTATCAAGCCCCACCTTTTCGAGGATTAGCCTCATCTTTGGCTCCTTCGCATGATGCCATCGCAGATGCAGTTTTCGGAGTTCCTTTTTCACGACATGAAGTTCGCGACTACGGAGACTCTGTAGACTGTGTTGGATGTCGAATCTCGTCCAGTCGGGTAGTCGTGGAGCCCCAGAGCCGGTGGAGGCAAGAGGGTTCCTTGTAGCTCTCCGTAGTTGGTCCCCTGTGTTAACTGCGTCTGGAGGTGGTGGTACGCCTTGTAGACGGCCGCGGCGGGCCGCTACCTGTGGCACTTCGCTAGAAGACGCAGAAGGCGTGTTTCCACGCTCGGGGGCGTCTCGTAGCATGTCGTAGCTGCTGGCACCAGATGTCGGATCGACGTTGCCGAAGGATCGTGGTCGTGGTGGCCTGGCGTGTGCGCCTTGACGGCCACCTGAAGCTGAAGCTTGGCCCTCACCAGGTTTAGGTAAGGGTTTCCACCAAGCTGGCACGGTTTTGCCTTCGGGGTCGTGGTCGTCTGGTAATTTAAATGGTTCAGCAAAACGACATTTACCAGGTTCGGTATCGAGGTGGTTCTTAACACCCTTGCTTCTCGTAAGATCCCTCTGACATGCTGGACATGGCCAATATACAGAGATGGAATCATGATATTTACACTGCGTAGGGTCTCTGTTATGGCTCGGACTGTCCTTTCGGACATTGTCGATGCATGCCGGGCAAGTAGCCACCTTTGGGATGATACGATCACCGATGCGTCTCATACCTTCGCCTGGTTCAGCTTGATCGGGAAGGTCTGTGGGATAAGCATGTGTGGTACTTATAGGCGCGTTTCCGCGCGTGGTGTCAATGGCTTTCGCCAGATATACAGCTTCCACGAAGGCAGACTGTAGTCGTCGGGTGTATTTTTGTGCCAGTGAAAGCTCGATATTGCACGGCTGTGCGTGCGCATGCTGACCGTTACACTTGAGTCGCTCAAAGGGTTTATGAATTCTCTCGTCGTTGCTGGTGATATGTGTCGGCTTCTTAATATAGTCACCAGTCGTGTCTTTAAGTCCCGTAGCGCATTGGTCAATGTGTACGGTTGTAATGTGTGGTCGGTTGGCAAGCTTCTTCCATGGAGAAATATCATCTACCCATGTTCCTGTAGGTTGTTCGCGTATAAACCACCTCTGAGAGTCATCTTGGGTTACAGCAATTTTACCACAATAAGTTATGTGTGGTAAGTCTTCTTTATGGTGCTGTTCCCAAGTGTTGTAGTTGACTTTGTAGTTGTAGTAGGATGGTGGTCCTGTGGTGCGACAGCTGGGTTGCAGCATGGCAACTCGTACGTAGCATATAGCAAAGTAATGGTCTAGAACCTGCTGCACCGAGGGGTCTCCCAGGTCGACATATGTAGTCTTGTCAAAGTTGCCGCCTGAGGAAAGTCCCCTTGAGAAGGCAAGCTCTGAGATGCCACCCTCACCGCCACAAAGCTCCAACATATCCACGCAGTTGTTATGGCCATAGCATAGTGTAGCAACTATGCTGTATATGTTAGCGTGTGTGTCGGGCATAGATGTGGGGAGGGTAAGGAACAGGTCATCGTCCTCGTCGGAGCTTATCAGCTCAACAGGGACGTCAGTACTCCAGGTTGCCATAAGATCCTGTCCGAGTCCTGACAAGTCGTCGCCGCAATCGTCGTTTCCGTCTTCAACGTGCTTTTTAATGCGGCGAGGCTTGATGCCTGCTTCCTTTTCGGCTTTGAGCCTCTCCTTCTGTTTTATACGCGATTCAGTAGGTAAAGCTTGCTCGTCTTGTTCGTCGGTCTGTGTACTCATTGTCGCGGTTGAATGGGTACATGCATCAATCGCCAGAGTCGGGAGGGGGAAAGAACAGTCATCTATGATGACGCGTCGATGTTTCTGTGGTGATTGAGTCGGCTCGTTTCCGAGCAAGACCGGTTCCTCGGGTTGCCAATACAACCGAGTACTGATGTTGGCAACCCCTGCAGGTAATGGTGCATGCCAATCATATCCTGTTGGTTGATCGGTAACTGAGATATCCTGAATAACCGCATTGGTATCCAGGTTGATTGTTACACGTCGGATGACTTCAGACCATTTTGGTCCTCCTTTGTTAGTCGTCACGTAGTGACGGATGTTATGGTCTGTACGTGTATACGTATTTAAGTATACGGGCACGTTTCCGTGCGTGGTGGTGCTCCCCAGGATGTTGTCGTTCAAGTGACGGATGAGTGTAGTACGTGTCTGAGCTCGCCATTCAGCATGCCGTACTGTATGGCCGTACCAATCCAACACATGTTGTGGCATTGCCTGCTTGCAGGTACATGCCCACAGCTTCGAGCTAATCGGTATTGATGATGCTACCTGCATATAAGTACCGCTTGGTGTACTGTCTTGCATATTGAACCGAATACAGAAATGACACAAACGCATCCGTATTACTGACAACTTTATAACTTCCAAACATATCCTGGGGGACCAAATATTATGATCTTCATGCGGAGTTTCTTGGCTTTTATCAATAGGTTCTGGATGCGTGACCAATGTGGGGCCACTCTCTTTCCTGGAGTTCTTACGTACCAGTCACCCGGAGTACTGATCCATATGAGAGTGTAATCTCCACTGATCACCGCACCTAGGTAGTTTGTGCCCACGCTTGTCATAAGTTCGTTGTGGGAAATACGATCACAAATATAACCTCGTGTGCGGAGGTCGGCACATGCCTCCCTCGTATCTTCAATGACAAAAGCCCTCTTACTAAGGCAGGTTACCCCGCTGTCCTTGTTACCCCCCGGCTTTTCAGCCAACAGGCAAGACGACGAGGGGGCGACGTCGCCCTGCCATCTTCAAGATGAAGAAGATGTGCCTACAATATCTGCCAGCATCTGGGCTTCCCTCAGATGCTGGAGCTCAGCACTGCAGCGCGCCGTGGCCTCAGAGGCGGATTGCTCCGCAAATGCTGTCAGCATCGATGGATTATCCATCAGCTGTTTCAGCACGCCTTTGGACCTAGCGTCGCTGACCGTATGCAATTCACGATTAGTGTATCCCATCACTATTTTACGGCGGGACTGTACAGCGTCCATGGGTACACTACCACCATGCAGGGCCAGTGTCCTGGCAACAAAACAATCGAACGTCTCGAGATCGTCGATGTTGTCGCCTCGCATGGTGGCCTTGGCGAGCGTCTCCATCAACCCCTGGGGCAGGTTTCCCTGCAATTGATTGCGCTCCTGCGCTGGGGTCGGCTCGCCTGTCAGCACTGTCTGGAAGGACGTGCTGCTTGAGCTCGAGGCGGGTTGCCCCGCAGCTCCAAAACAATCACACCTGATCGACAGATGCCCTGACGGCAACTTTGTCGTCGGCATGATTTTGGGGCCTTCTGGGAGCTCCATTTTGACCTGCCCCTTACCAGGGAATATCAGCTTTTCCTGGCCTCGTTCAAGCACGATGATCGTGCGTTTGTCCTGCATACTATCGAGACCTAGGATGGCTGGCAGGTCCTTGCCACAGCCTGACACAATGTTCGTCTTGTATGAATCGAGTTGGGCCGACCCCTGGTACTCGCAGGCAATACTGAATGTGCCTACGGTATCCGCTGGGGCCGACCCTTCTCCCACTCCGTTGATATTCAAACGAGAGCGGGGCTCGAACGTACAAGTGCGGCCATGTGCCTCGGCAGCCTGGACGAACTTACGGCTCGTGTTCTCGCCCATGATGTTGATCTTCGAACCGACGTCGATGAGTATGGAATTTCCACCATCATCCAAGAACGTCTTACTCGGCTGCTTGATGTGCACAGTTTCTGAAGTGTCGGCTGTGTCGGTAGGCGGGTTTCCCCGCGGCACAGTCGTACTCCCTGGCGGGTTACCCCGCATGACACTGGCATGCGACTCGCTCTCGGCCATGCGTGCCAGGTCAATGTACTGGAAGTGCGACACGTGCTGGGCGTGATCGCCACGCTCCTCCCGCCAGTTGGCATACTCATCACGTATGTTCATGTGCTGCTCGCGGGTCGTGCGCCTTATCAACGTTAGGTACGAGTGAAGGGCGATGTCTTGCAGCCCCTCGTTCGTGATGTGATCCTGGTACCGCAGCCACTCCTCGAACTCCTCATTCGTCGCTGAGATATTGACGGCCCTGGCTGCTGTTGCTGCTGGCGCCACTGAGGATTCTGATAAGTCTAGCGACGGACTATCAGTTTCAGGATTGTTGGCATCCAGCATAAATGTCGTGTGCGTATTATCCATCTGATTCTGGAAATGTCGTACACGCAATTCACGCAGCTGATCAGGGCCCAGTGACATCTCAGCCTCACCTCCACTCTGGGGAGACATCTGAGGAATATCATGCAGGTTTCCCTGCTGAGGCGCCGTCATCGGGATAAGCTGATCAAAATATCCCGTTTCCATAGGCGGCCTTACCTCTTCAGGCAGGTATCCCTGCTGTTGTGACGGAACTGTCTGCGTAGCTAGCATCCTGGACGTCATCTCCTCCACCATGCTCCTCAGCTCCCGCAGCTCTCTCGCTGACTGCTCAGGAGTCTGACTAAAGGAGCCGGTCCATGGGAAGGATGATGCTATAATGCCAGGTGCTCGACAGATAGCACATGGTGGCTGCTGGGGATCTCCCTCACGCTGATTTGCAACGTGGCCCACCACATTAGAATTCCAGCATCCCTCGTGGAATAGGTGATTGCACCTCAGGCGGTAAACACTATCCCTGGGCTGAAATTCTTCGAGGCATACCGCACAGGTATCTTCCATCCCAGTAAAGACCTCTACGTCTGCTGCCCTGGGATATACCCGCCGCTGCCTCTCCAGTACCGTCTCGGAGGGCATGAAGGCTGATGGGGGTGTCCCCGTTGGATTCAGCACTTCCTGCACTTCGACATTTGGCATGGAAGTGGTAGGAGTCACGGCGGGCGAGTTTCCTCGCAAAGGTGAGCCCCTGTTCCTCACCACATCAAGTGCAGCTGCACGTGACTGATCCCGTACGCTTTGCACCGCCTGCCTTCTCCTGAAGCATGCCTGCTGAGTGTGGTGCGTCTGCCTGATGTAGTCAGGCACGCCCCTACTGCCAGACGATATTGAATGGGCAGTGGGCTGGACAACCACCTCTGGTGATGTTGGTGACGGCATGAAGGCCATGTGCGGGTACATGGAATGGTCACTGCAGCGCACATTAGTGAGGTTATGCATCTGATCCGCCAATTCACGAACAAATTTGTTCGGAACCCTTGACCCATCAGGGTATAATGGCGGGTTCATCTGCGCTGGTGGTGGCCTCTGGCCCTGAGACATGCTCGGATGGGCATTGAACGCCGGGATAAAGGCTCGTTGCCGAGCAGGATCCCGTGGGTTGGGACCCTCAGGCTCCCAGGACCAGGCTGGCCTCCACCTCTGACCACTTGGGTGAGGCAGATTATGGCTCTGCACCTGCTGCACCGCGGCCGCCACTCTTGAGCGATAGTCGTCAGGTACACCCGCCCTGTGGTGGCTTGGTGTGCCAGGCAGGTTTTCCTGCTGACTCGTTGGCGTGCCGGGCGGCATCATGTTGAGGACGGCTGTGCTGTGTTCAGCCCTAGCAGCAGCTATCCTCTCCATGAGAAGTGCCGTTTGTGGCAGGGCGGACAGGTGTCCCGAATGGGGATTGTGCCGGTGGTGTGCCCAATGGAGTCATGCCCCTTGGAGTGTGCATGCTCTGAGTAGGGCTTCCATGCATTGGTTCGAACCGAGCAGGTCCGCTTGTAGGCAGGTTTCCCTGCATGGCTTGACGATTTCTCGTAGCCATAGCGGACATTGCTCCCTGGCCTGCGGCCCAGGGATCCTGCTGGTATAACCTGTCCGCCAGCTGTTCTACCTGGTCAGGGTTCAGCGCGGCTGCGATCTGATCCAGGTCCGAGGTACTGATGGCCTGCCAAGACACGGCACTAGGCCCTTGGCTTGGGGCACGGCTTGGAGCCGCGCTCCCGGCCTCACTCTCGGTAATCATGAAGATCCGATAGATCTCAGGCTGGTTTCCCAGCTGGGTAGGGCTGTAGTGGTCCCCAACTTCTCTGTGGAGGTAGCCCATAGGGGGGTCAACGCCCCCTTGGTCTCGGGACCACTGATACTTAACGCTGGAAGTACCAACGTCAGCCCACCTGTCAGGAGCAGACATCGTTGCGACAGAGACTCGCGCATGGCGGCTCCCCAGATACTCTGGATTACGCCATTGCCTTCCTGTGGTCAGGTCCTCTACATGAGAGATGTAATACGGTTCAATGATACCGTTATCTCCCTCGGACAAGAGGACTCCGTTATCGGACCAACAGAACTTCATACCATCTTGTATGGCCTTACGCCAATCTACGAAGATGATGATGTCTGAGTCTGGGTCCCACCCACTGTTCACGGCACGGCGGCGAACTGTCGGCACGAAGTGAATGTGCGACCGGCCTGTCCCCTTTTTCTTCGTGTTATGCTCAGGTCTACAGGACAGGCCGTGCCACATAATCCCTTCGAAGGCGTGCCATCGAGTGCCATGCATAGCAACATCGGGGTATGGGGCCGGTCTCCCGGCAGGTTGGTCGCACAGCACAATGTAGCTGTACAGCGACCATGGAGCTTTCAATTCCCATGAATGCCCCTGAGAGGCGCGGACGAAGATAGCGGGCTCTCCGGAGTCCCGCATCAACACCTTGAACTGTAGGCGCTGTTTTTCTTCTCCGTCTGGTTCACGGACATGAACAACTGCCATCATGATGGCTGCTAGTTGGTCAACCGAGCGCCTACATAGATGCTCGTTGATGACCTTGGCCTCGTCATACTTTGGATTATACCCAGCGTGTCTTGATTGACCTGTGTTCCACGGATAATGGTCAACGAGTTCCACTAGGTTTACCCAACCATCATGATCATCGAAAGATTCCAAGCGCCACACAGGATTGTGTTGCTTGTCTGGCGCATGTCTGCATATCCTGCTGAGAGCTTTGCTCAGCTGTTTGAGAATATCATTGGATGTGGGAAGGATTCCAGCTTTCCTGCATTCCTTCATGAATGTCTCATCCACCGAGCGTATCGGTGGGAGCTTCCGAAGCGCAAGTCTATCCCTGATCACATTTGGAGTCCCACTAGTGAAGGACGTGTCACCTGGGTGGTGCAGCTGAACCACTGGCGGGTTTCCCCGCATCGGAACCTCTGTTGCTGAAGAGGCTGCGGCTCCAGAAGAGGAGGAAGCTGCGGCGGCAGCGCCTGGCGGGTTTCCCCGCGGAGATGCGCGACTGGCGCTGCCCCTGATCTTCGGCACCCAGGTACCCCTCGACATAGCCCTTCATCGGACCTCCTGGAACGAGCCGCCACAGGCGAAGCTGGCGCAGGTGCATACCCACTGCGCTCGAAAGCTGCCGCCTTTTTCGCAATGGAGCTGCTGCGACTAGGCGGGCGTCTTCGTTCCTCCATAGGGTCCTGAGGTTGCTGCTTGGGCACAGACGCTTGTGTAGGAGTTGTGCCAATCGGCGGCCTCGGAGTTTCAGTTCGAGGCACCTCCATCTGCACGTCTGGCCCAGGGTCCTGAGGGCTCGTCTTCGGTTTCGGCACCGAGGGCGGCTTAGGTGTCGGGGGTTCACTCTTGGCCTTCGAAGTTAGTGGGAGTGGGGGCCTCGTAGCCCTCTTCATGTAGATATTACTAGAATCCTCCAACATCTTGCGAGTTGCCTCGCGAGTGCGGTTTTCTGCTGTCCGCATACGCTCCTCATCCTCCGCCACACGTTGAGCCTTTATCTCATCCTTGATTGTCGGTTCTGGTTGTTGGGACTGGCTAGAGACGCCAGGCAAGTTTCCTCGCATACTAGGAAGACTGAAGAGCGCGTCTTTCTCTTCCTGGGTCATGGCTACCAGTCCCCCTGGAACCGGGGTAGGCTTTTCTTCTTCTTTCGGATCCAAGTGGCTCAAGATCCCGAGACGACGATTCACTTCTGCAATTTCTTCCTGTGTCATCGGGATAAGTTGCGGATGGCCCTCTTTATGAGGGGTTTTGTCCCTGTTGGGGCTCAGGCCTTCGTTGTTGCCAACGGGGCATCCTGGCCTGTGGTTCTGGAACGGCTGGGAACAAGGTCCGCATGCTGCGTGAGGCCTATACTGCTTGCGCGCCGCGATAATATCTCGCAACTGAGTCCGCGCTTCTTGAATTTCAGGGCGGCGGATATTTGTTGCAAGCTGATAGCCTCCGCGAATGGCCTTGCCATCACTGTCCCTATAGGCAGGGTTGCCCTTGCCGAAGGCCGAGTGTTCCCCTTTTCGGCGTCTTGGGTCGTTGTGCGGAAGTAGCTGGCCACCTCTCCTGAGAGCGTGTTCTTTTGGGCCAGCCTGCCTCCACTCACGAGGAAGTCGAGCCTGTGGATGTGGCTCTTCTCTGACGCGCGTATGGGAACGGGATCTTCTGGTGTTCTCATCAGAGGAAGCTGCCGAAGCAGCAGGAGCGGCACCCGGTGAAGGTGCCTGAGGAGGCTCCTGTGCGATCCCAGATGGATCGTACGATGGAGGCAGGTCTCCCTGCTGGGTGGAGCTCGGCGCAAATGGCGCTTGTGCCGATGGTGATGATGATTCAGACTCATCAGGATCGAAGTCAACCTCTTCCTCACCATTCACGTCCATCATGTGGATGGTGACGTCATCCTCCTCTAACCCGCAACCATCGCCTTCTACTTCTTCTGATGTCGAACTACCGATGATGATGATGGCCATTGGCGTATCTGGTACAGGCAGGTTTCCCTGCATAGCCGGCGTCTGTGCGTCGCTCGGCTGTCCCGGAGTAGGAGGCACTGTTGTCGGCTCAGGCTCGTTGCCGAGCACAGGCTGCCCAGCAATGTTACGCATGGCCGTATGGTTTGGCCTCATTCCCACCGCCTGGAGACCCCATCCTGGCGGGGGAAGATCACGACCGCGCATAGCAATAGCCATTTCTATAGCATTACGCCATCTACCACGGGAGTATAGCAAGTGTCTCTGCACGTCCTGAGGATGCACGCTGTCAATGAGAGTCAGAGCTGCCAACAACAGCTCTGAGCTACCGCAAGCATCAGTATCCTGTTCTGTCATAATGTCAGCTTCGATATGTTCTTGACTCTCAGGATAACCAGTTATAAGTATCTCATGCATCCTCATGAGGGTCTGCAAAAGGGTGCGTGGTCCATATTCGCCTGGAGCAAGCGAACCAGGAGGTATGAACGGAGTATCTGGTTCGCCTGCAATGAAGGCCTGAACAAATGCCTGAGACTCCATTTCAATTAAGTCTTCAGTGGTCTGGGGATATTCTCCCATCAGAGACGGCCTGTTTCCAGGCGGGATTTCGGGCGGGGGTTCGAGGTTCCGTTGAACCTCGGAAGGCGAAGCCTCTATAGTTGTGTCCTCGTCGTCGCTCTCGTAGGCCGTGATGTTGCCTGGGTCCCCGAACATCCAGTCGAAGAAAGAAAGAGGCTGGTTTCCCAGCGTACCGTGTTCCACGGGAGTGAGCTCGTTACTGCCCGTAACGAACCGGCGGACGTACTCGAGGTAGTACGCGTACAATCCATGACCATACGCTTCGAGCTCGTCGACGTTGTCCATGCCAACAACCCAAGTGAAAAATATCTGCTCCATAGCCTCAAAGTCCTGGAGGCTCAGATATTCAATGGATGGTTCACTTGAGCCAAAATGGACTTCGGTCGACCTGCCCTTTCCATTTCCCTTCGCTGGACAATCTCGCACAAGATGATCGGAACTACCACATTCATGGCATTTGAGAACCTGGCCGTCTCTACCTCGCGGGTTTCCCCGCCTACCTTTGCCTTTACCTGAGGTCTCTCTACGGCCTTTACCACGGCCTTTTCCCCCAAAGAATATCTCATCATGTTGTTCATCTGAGAGCCTCTGGAGAAATGCCGCGATACCTCGTCCGTTCAACCTCCGACGACCTCGCTTGCCTTTACCCTTTCCTTTAAAACTTCTACGTATCCTCCTTCTAACACGACGCACTGGTTTTCGTGCGAACCTCCTCCACCTTCGTTTAGCCTGTTGTAATAACCAGAACAAATGCTCAGCACGCTGATTGTCGTTATCCATATTCATAATATCTGACCAATCTAAAGCTTCAGCACCATCTGATGATATAGTGTATGTATCGGTGCCGGAGTCGAAATCCTCGTCTCCCAAGTAGGTGGATACACCGTCGGTTAGGGGGTTTGATTCCCCCCACAAAGAACGGTGTGGTTGTGGTTCTCTAGAAGGAGGGCTGGTTGCCCAGCTTGGTTGTGATCGATCCCCTGCTAATAAAGCAGTGGATTCTCCTGGGTCATCGGCCCATATGCTTGAGGGCCCGTTTCCAGGCTGGGCTTCAGTGGTCAAGGTAGTGTAGAAATTTCCACTACCAGATCCCCTTCCCCTTCCAAACACAGATCCTATGTTACCAGGAGACCGTTCGGATAGGTGGCCTATCGAACGCATCCTCTCCAGCAACTCATCATACTGTTGTTGTGTTCGGGGCATTTGGTGATTGAGTGGCTGTAAGAGTTGCATGGCTCGCCGGTTGCCGACGCCTAAGGCGCGGAATAGGATAGTGGTTAGCAGTTGGAAGTTGGGAAGGTCGAATCCCACCGATTGTGCCTCAAGTCGGGCCATTTCGAATCGGGTAAGGGTGACATCGATTCGTTCCCCGTGAGGCACGTGGAAGTCGATGAGTTGTGTGCCGGAAGTGAGCTGTCGCTCATCTTCCAGGCGTTCGAACTTCATGCTTAGGAGGAACATGATGTAGGTCACTGGGTCTGTGTGGACCCCATCGATGTCAGCACCATAGTTTATAATGTCAGGCGGTACCCTCATGGCGAGTGTCCTCGCTAGGCCACCTAGGCCGCGTTGTATTGCGGCCGCTTGGGCCTGTGGCGTCATACGTCCGCTTGTAACGTTGAGCCATGCGTTGACCTCGTAGATGTACTCACGAAAAGGTACATTACCTTGAGGGTCCCAATATGGGCCATGTGTTTGCCCATCGGTGCTGTTTTCTCCACGACGCATGTGTCCGATTGCTGCCCCCAGCGCGAACCATATAATAGCGAAAACGACTAGCCCGAGAATGTGTAAGAAGGACGGTTATGATGCGCGTTGTCGCGCTGGGGTAGCGCCTTGTCGAGTCTTCGAGGCGCTCTGTCTGGCGGGTCTCCCCGCCCCTGCTTCAAGTATTGCGCTGTTAGCTCGTTGCCGAGCGGTTGGTGGTAACGCAATGATGAAGCGTATATGGTATCAGTCTGGTCATCTAGACGTCGTACCTCTCGTGTTGCTTCTTGCTCTTGGATAGATCCTCGTAAACGTACTGGGAGTGGTGGCGCAGGGTGGTAGGTAGTCACGAAGATCGTGCCGAAGAGTATGAGGCTGAGAAGAGCAAGAGCTGACCACACGAGAGTGCGGCCAGCTCCGCTACCAAGTCGAAAGTGAGCCTGGTAGCTCAAATATGGCATATAGCCTGGCAAATTGCATCCATCGCTCTGCTGTGAAGGTACAGTATGAGGGGTGGATGGGTAAGATAGGATAAGATCGATGTAATGATCTTTCCAGCACATAGCGAACACTCGCGGCGTCCGGGCAAATAGGGCGCGCGTGCCTTGGGCCAAAGGCAACGGCGCGCGAGCTATGCTCCCGATGCTGTAACATCTCCCAAAGAGCTACCCTTAAAGTCCCTGGACGGTGCTTCGCCGTTTTCGGAGCCCTCCACGAGCCCCGCGAGCGTGAGCAGGCAACTCAGGAATCAGACCTTGAGCGGCGAGCCCGGGGGGAAGGCAGAGGGGGCGCGCCTCCCCCAGGGGGGCTCAGCAGGCCTCCCGCCTTCTGAAAAAAATGCCAGGCCTTCTCCAGGACACACAGACCGGACGACGGCCGGACGGTTTCTGAACAACCCCGCCGCCTTCTGGGAAGGCCTGCCCCCTTCTCACTTCCCCCCGGCGCGCCGCCGAGAGTGAGCATGACGCAAGCGGGTCCTGCAGGGGAAGGGCCCTGGCATGGTCTCGCCATTTCTGCCCCCTCCCCCCCCCTCTCGCCCCCGGTCCTTCCACGAGCCCTGCGACCGTGAGCAAACAATCCAAGATGCAGACCTGGGCCTGGACAAAGCTCTGCTCCAATCAGGGGCGGCCTAAGCGACCCTTAGCAAACCATCCCCTTCCGTGACGTCCCCTTCCGTGACGTCCCCGTCGCCTCACCCCAAAACGTATGTAATGCGGCCGGAGGGGCGCTCAAAAGGCGAGGAGGACGTCATGGAAGGGGATGGTTTGCCAAGGGTCGGTTAGGCCGCGTCTGCTCCAGGACCCGCTTCCGTCCCGGCCACCTTCCCTCCCATGGCGAGGGGAGGCGGGAGCCCCTCGCACGGGCTCCGCCCAGGTCGTCGAGCCCATCTCGTGCAACTCTCTTGGTGGACGAAAAGGTGGGGTTGGCAAAGCGGGGCTCAGCGGATCGGCAATCTGCACCTGCTGTTTCGGGCGCCTCGGGGCGCCAGAAGCGACCGTGCCCCCGTGGAGCCGAAACCAATTGCGTGCAGCACTTTTCGCTGTTTCGGAACACGCCCTTTGCTCGCGCCCCTCTGTCGAACTAACCACCGCCCGCAGAGACTCGCCCAGCCCCACGGGATCCCCCCCCCCGCCCCCCGCCCACCCCCCGCGCGCCGACGACAGGCAGTGGGACATCCGGGCGTACGAGAGGAACAAAAACCGAAGGGCGAATCAATCCCGCGCGCTGGCTCTTTGTCACCGATTTTTTTCCCCAACCCTCCTGCGATGTCGGGTCCTCTATATGAGCCAGCAGCGCCTCTCCTCATCACCTTCTCATCTCTCCCCCTCTTCCTTCCTCTGCTCTCCGCGGGCCCATTTTCCACACGTTCATCTCGCGTGTTTCGCCCCGCCGTGGGGAACTCCACCTGCGGGTCCAATGGGAACTCGTGCATGGAATGCGCGGACCCGGTCTGGCGAACCCCTCACAAGTTCCGCCTCGCCCAGGAACCGCCACCAACGACCCCAGATGGGAAAACCTCCATGGCGGGCGGGGTCCCATTCTGGGCACGCGCCTCACACGTGCTTCGTTCCCTCATGCAAATCCTCCAGTGGGAAGCTTTGAGTGGCGTGCGCGGGCTCATGTCTGCAGGTCCCTCACAAGCTTCGTGCTACCATCCGAGGTGCCCCAAACGGGCGGCGGCGAGCGACAGCTTCTGGGAAAGCTCGAGCTACATCTTATCTCGAGCCTGCGAGGGGCTGGTGACAGCGAGCATGCCATGTGCAAGATGCTTCCTCCCTGGGCGCTGGGAAGACTCGCACCCTCAGAGAAATCCACCCACGGCCCCAATGGAAAAGTTTGCGCTGCGTGCGCGGGCCCACTTTGGCACGCCGCCCCCGCCCCCCCACACACACAGATCGTGCCCCTTCTGGGCATCGCTCGGACGTCCATTCCCTGTTTTTTTGTCGGTTTCGTGCGTGGATTTGTCGCCAAGTGATCAAGGATGCTTCTCGATGGTCCTCGCCGAAGGAGAAATGCACACGTACGAGCGATGCCAAGGTGAAGCAATATCCACGACGCACGCGGGGCCTTTCCGGCACACCCTGCGGCCCCAGCGGAACAGCTCGCACGGCGTGCGCAAGTCAATTTCAGCACACCCATCGCGAGGATCGTGGCTCCACAGAGAGTTCCACCTGCGGCCCCAATGGGAAATGTTGCACTTCGCACGCGGGTCCAGCTCGGCACGCCCCTTACGAGGATCGTGGCCCCATAGGGAACCTACGGCCCTAGTGGCAGGGGCCGTACGGCGGCGGCGCCCATGTCGGCGAACCCCTCACGAGGAGCGCTGCCCCACAGGGAGCCTCACGTGGGGCCTAAGTGCCTCAGTGGGAAGGTTCGCATGGCTGCGCCACACATTTCGGCGTGCTCCTCACGAGGATCCTGGCCTCTTACGGGGGGCTCCACCTGCGCGCCCAGCTTGGAAAGCCCGCCAAGCGTACTCGGGCTCAGTTCTAGGGAACCCCACCTACGGCCCCAGCGGGAAAAGCTTGCACGGCGAGCGCGGGCTCATGTCGGCACGCCCCTCACACATGTTCCGTGCCCCCATGAGGAGCTCCACCTACGGCCCCAGCGAAAAAATAGCAGCTCTCCCTCTACTCATTTCGGTACGCCCCCATGCGCGTCGTGCCCCTTAGGAAGCTGCACCCACGGCCCCAGTGGGAACATTTACGTGCGCTCCCCCCGCCCATTTCGGCACATCCCTGACGCGGGCCGTGCCCCTTTGGGAGCTCCGCTTGCTTACGCACAGCAGACTTTTTTGGTCTGCGGGTCGAGAGCGAGCCTCTTCCGGTTAAGAGCTGGGCGGGCACGCACAGCACACACATACGATGAGAAATCTTGGGCCTGAACCCCGAGCGTTTGCGGCGGTGGACAAACCTCCCTTTAGTAGACCTCCCTTTAGTGAAAACGGCCTGGGACCGAAACCGACTGACCTGGACCCGCAAAATGACGGCCGCGACGCCCTCTCGCGAACCGAAAACGGGGTCTGTCCACCCCCGACGTTTGCGGGTCCATGAATTCACCGGGCGATGAGAAACTTTCGCGGGGCGTATGCCGGCAGGCCGATTTCTGATTGTCACTGGTTGGATGTGGCTCCTGTGCGGCCCCGGATCTTTTTTCTTTGTAAAAAAACTGAAAGCCGTGCGTTCTCCCACCAATGTCGGCACACCCCTCACACGGATCGTGAATAGAGAGGTCCACCACCACCGTCACACGAAGCTGCGAAAGGTTCGGCTTGGACGCCCTGTCGACACTCTGCGAGCGGGGCGCGGCCAGCGAAAGCGGCCAAGGATGGGCCGAAGGGGAAGGATGCAAGGGCAACCCTGGAAAAGTGCTCATCCTTATTCTGCGGGTTGACTGTACGTCGCCGGTGGGAAGATCGGCGATAGGCACCCGATGGCGAACCCGCGCGTTCCTGGGCGGGGTGCGCTATCAAGCCCCTATCGGCGATGAATGGGCGATTGGGGGTCGATGCGCTCCCCTATTCTCCGCAATGGTCCTTGCCATCTGGGCTTCGGGCCATAAATCTGAAGGGGCCCAAGGACACACAGACAAATAGACACAAATAACCGCATTTCCTATAGTTTCCCATATTTTATGGGTTTTTGTCCCCCCCCCTTCCCATATTTTCCCATATTTTTCTGGGAATCGACGATTACTAGTGTCTGTGTGTTCTTCCTCTCCTGTAAATCGCGTATCTGGCGGCCGATCTGGACCCCCGCAGGCGCCTCTCGGCGAGGCCCAGCTGCCGAAGCGCGTCCCGAGGCAGGAACACCTGCAGGACCCGACGGGAACGTCCGAGAGCGTCCGAGGACAGTCGAAGCACCCCCGAGCCTGCCCCCCGACCAAAGCTGCCCCTGACACCCGGGCCACTCCGAAGCCCTGCCCGTGGCGGGGCGGGCGGAGGCGGCCGCGGTGCTCCTGGCGCCGGCGGCCTGGGGCCGCGGCCCGCGGAAGGGGGGGTGGGGGGAGGCCGAGCAGTGGGAGGCAGTGGGAGGCCAGCGGGAGGCAGTGAGAGACAGCGGGAGGCAGTGGGGGGCCGAGCAGTGGCAGGCGGTGGGAGGCGGCGGGAGGCCGAGCAGCGGGAGGCCGGTGGGAAGCAGTGACCTCCTCCTCCTCCTCCTTCTCCTCCTCCTCCTCCTCCTCCTCCTCCTCCTCCTCCTCCTCTTCCCTCCTCCCTCCTCCTCCTCTTCCCTCCTCCCTCCTCCCTCCTCCCTCCTCCCTTCTCCCTCCTCCCTCCTCCCTCCTTGAAGCATGGCTTGGTCGGGGCTCCGGCTGGCGGGGAGTGGCTGCGGCTCTGGCCGCTCGTGCTCTCGCTGCTGCCTTTGCTGCTTGCCCTCCACCCCTCCGCTCGGCCCGCCAGGCCACTTAGCCCGTTCACACGAACCCCTGACGTGTCGGATTCGACGCTCCTTCCTTCTTCCTCAGACCCCCGACGTCATGATTCTTTCATAGCGTCACACCCGGAGGTCTCGCCCCACTCCGCGGGACCCGATTTTCATCCCGAGTCGTTCCTTGCCTGTCACGGCCTCCAGAGGCCCAAGATAGCAAAACAACAAAAGAGACATCGTGATTTTCCATTGCCCGAGAGGGTCGGGGTCCCCCTCGCGAGTCGCGAAGGGGGAGACCCAGCGGCCGGGAGGTCCCCGAACGCAGGGGCCGCGGACTCCGCCACGCCACGCGCACCTCCAGGCGCATTCCGCCTCGGGCCGCCGGAGGGGCCTGCTATGCGCAAGCGTGTCCCTGAGAAAAAGGCGCCCTTTGGTGTGCGGCCAGCCGACCGTCGCGTGCGACACAGCAGTGGCGGCCCCAGACACCCTCGAGTCGTGACAAAATCACGACGGGGCCCCCACCAAGCCTCGGAACCGTCAACAGAAACGGCTCGGGATGAAAAACTGGTCCAGGCAAATGGGTCGAGATCTCTGGGGGCTGGGGGTCGACGTTATGACAAAAAGCAGGTCGTCGGGGGGTCTGGGGCGTGGGCTTGCCCCCCCCCGGCCCAGAGAGCAGGACATCAAAACGCACTCCGGCGAAGCGTCACAGGGCTAAACCTAAACGGTGTTTTTCGTTTTCGTGCTGTTTTCGTTTATCCTAACTTTTGTCTCGGATCCGCCTTTACCGCAAAACGAAGTCGAAGCGAAAACGGCCTACGAAATCACTAAAAACACCCTTTAGGTCCACCCTCGAAGGGTCACGGCGGAGCACCTCTCCTCTCGCGCCTGGAGCGCCGTCAAAAACAGCCGGCGGCGCCAGCCCACCCGTGCCGGAGCGCGACGCCCGTGCGGGAGCAAGGGGAGGAGCGGAGTGGGCAACCAAGGAGACAGGGCTGAACCTAAACGGTGTTTTTCGTTTTCGTTTTGCTATCGTGTTCCCTCGTTTTGTCCCCAATCCGTCTTTAACGCAATCGCCCAAACACCGTTTAGGTCCACACCTGCAAGGAGAAAGAAGGCAGGAGGGAGGAAGAGAAGAAGACCCAAGGGGGACGCGCGCTCTGGCACCGGCGGCTGACTCAGTGCCTCGGGGGTTGTAAAGAAGGCTGCGTGATCATCGCGTGCTCGTGGTCCTTGTTGATGTGTGGCCACAGTCTGGACTGGAAGTGCTGTTCGTGATCGAGAAACCTGCCATGTTCACCGAGTACTCGTAGCAGCTCTTCCCGTCGAGCGTGCAGGTCCGATAGACCTTCGGCGTCGCTTTGATGCCCATGGTGAAGTCCGCGCCCGCGGGCATCTCACCGCCCTCCGTGCAAGTCGGCGACCCGCCCGATGCGATGCCACAGTCGTACTGCAGGATGTTCTCGCACGTCAGCTCCAGGCACGTCTCTGGCGGGCCCAGGAGCGTGGCTGCAGGACAGCAGCCGTCGTCGCCGTGGTCATTGAAGGCGATCGGGCACCCGACCTTGCCTGGGGTGGGGTCCACGATGTCGCCGAACATCTTCTCGCACTTCTGGTCCGCGGTGCACGTGCTGGTCACGCCGCAGCAGCCCGTCCCGCACTCCACGTCCGTGATGGCGCACGTCGCAGTCCGGGGCACCCACCCCCCGCCCGGCGCGTCGGAGCGGCTCCGCACCTGCGCGCTGCGGCCCGCCGCCTGCAGCAGGCCCACCCCGTCGCTCTCCTGGGGAAACAAAAAGTTACCGATACCGCTACCCCCCCGACTCTCCATGGGCGCGTTCTGACCAGGATCTCGAGGCGAACGCAGCGGTGGCGACGAGATCCTCCGAGGAGGCCCGAAAAGGGGAAAACGGCCGAAGCGTAGAGGTACTCCAGATTTCGTAATAAAGGGAGGGGGGTCTGATTTCGGGGGGGGGGTCTCTTCCAGGCTATCTTGGAGGGCCTGGGGGGGTCTGGGGACGATGTTTTGGAGGGTTCTCCCACGGGGGGGTCTGAAATGGCTTGTCTTGGAGGGTCCAGACCCCCTCCCTTTTATGACGAAATCTGGAGTATCCTCTGATCTCCTCCGCCGCCGCAGCGCAGCCCTCGGGGGGCGCCGCCCCGGCCGCCGCCAGGACGAGCGCCAGGGCCGCGGAGGCCCGGGCGGTGAGCGCCATGGGGTGCTCTGCCGCGGGGGGGGGGCGGGCCGCGGGCTCGGGGGCGGAGGGGAGCGCACGCCGCGGGCGGGGGCGCCACCAGGGCTGAACGTTTTTCGTTGTCGTTTTGTTTTCGCTTTCCCTCGTTTTGTCTTCAATCCGCCTGTCACGCAAAACGAAGTCGAAACGAACAGGTCCACGGTCCACGAAATCGCCAAACCACCGTTCAGGTCCACTCCTGGGCGTCACGGGGCCTGCTGGTCGAGCAGCTTGAGCCGAAAGGAGCCAGAACGGCGGAGTATACCTCGAGGGGACCAGCGGTCTCAGTGTCCTGGCGCCGCTCCTGGTGGGAGGAGGAGGCGGAGGAGCATGAGGAGCATGAGGAGCATGAGGAGGAGGAGGAGGAGGAGGAGGAGGAGGAGGAGGAGGAGGAGGACGGCCTCGCCCAAAATCCGTTCAGAATCGATCCCTGGACCCTTTCTACGAACAAACCCCCGGTGCGGTCAGCGAACGCGGCAGGGCGCGGCGCACAAAAACTGCCACGTTGGATCGTCAGGTTTGTGCATTTCTTGAACACAGAGCTGCAACGCTCTCCGCAACGATCTCACACAGCGGCAATTGATGGGCTGCTGCGGCAGATGACTGAAAACGCGGACCATGCCGAAACTCGATCTCCGAAGAAGGAATTGGTGGCCTGAACCGATTGCGCCTTTCAAGGCCTGGCCAGGTCGGGGGGGCCCGCCCAGATCCGTCAAGAATCGATCCCCAGACAGAGGCCATAAATCTGAAGGGGCCCAAGGACACGCAAATAAATAGACACACATAACCGCATTTCTTACATTTTCCAATATTGTATAAGTTTTTGTCTTCCCCCCTTCCCATATTTTCCTGTTTTTCCTGGGAGTCGACGATTAATTGTGTCTGTGTGTTGTGCTCCCTCCTGACAAGAATCGATCCCCAGACAGGGGGCCAGCCCCGACCAGTTTCTCGAGCCGCGCGCCTTGCCGCGGCGGCGAGGGGCCCCCCCCCGCTCTCGCCCTGAAGACGCTCCCCAGGCCGCCCCAAAAACCTCCGAGCAGCCTCGATCTTCCATCGACGACGGCGAGGTCGACGGCGACGGCGCCGGCTACGGCGACTGTGAAAACTACGACGCCGGCGCTGGCGAAATCCAGCCGCGTCGCGCGCCCGCGCGCGATCGCGCGATCGCGCGCTCGCGCTCGCGTGAGCGGGCCGTCGCCGAAGTCTGTGGCCCGCGGGTGCTCTCCGAACGCGCGCGCGCCAGGCGCGTTGGGCGCGAGGCCCGAGCTGGGTCTGGACATCCAGCGATTCGGTAAAAATATGAAACCGCATGGCCTTCGCCATCATTGGGCCTTCCCTCCCTGCCCGCTCCCGCGACCGCCTCTCCTGCTGGCTCCGCATCCGCCCGCCTCGTGCGCAATTCGAAGTTCGCCACGCCGCCGCGGACAGACACAAATGCTTCGCCACTCTGGGTTCCCGAGGGCCGCCTTCGGACCCGGTCGAAGCAAAAACGGCCCAGGACCAAGAACCCATTTTCTCATTCGCGATTACGACTGTGACTGGCCCCGCCCCCCTCATCTCACCCCCTGGTCACGTCACGATATGCACCGGCGCCGTTTCGGAACTAGCCATTCATAAAGGAATCCCCTGACGGCCCCGACGCGAATCGTGACGCGACCCCACGACCACGCCCTCTATCGCCAGGGGGCATGCTCCTCCTCCTGCCCAGTCCTCCTCCTCCTCCTTCCTCCTTCCCTTTCCTCCTTTTTCTTCCTCCTCCTCCTCCTTCTTCCCCCTCCTCCTCCCTCCTCCTCCTCCTCCTGCCCGCCCCCTCGTCCTTTTTCCCCCTCCATCCTCTTTTCTCCCCCGTGTGGCCCTCGACATTTCCTCCGCATGCCCCTGCCGAACTTGCTTTTCCTCCTCCTCCCCACCCGTCTCTGGCCCCCTCGCATCGATCGCATGCTTGCACCCTTGTCCTGCTCCTGCTCCGCATGCTGCATTTCCTGCATATCATGCATATCGTTGTCCTCCCTCCTCCTCCTCCTCCTCCTCCTCCTCCTCCTCCTCCTCCTCCTCCTCCGCCTCGCACGTCCCCAAGGCGCGCAGCAGGTTTATCCTCCTTGAACTCGCCTACCACGTGAACCTGCACGGCGCTCCAGAGCGCACCTGACAGCAAGAAACACCGATTCTGCCACCTCGCTCGATACAGGAGGGGTCAAAACACTCAGACGGATGAAAAAGAGATACGCAGAGATGGGAAGCAGGAGAGAAGAGTCAGACGGGTGGAGAACGCCAAGACGAGAGATGGGACAGGCAGGAATGACATCTACCATGCCCCGCAGACGCGGGCAGCACCAGTAATGTTGGAAGCTGTCGGCCCCACCTTGGCATCCGAGGCAGCATCGCAGAGCTGGAGGAAACTTAATTATCCCGGCAAAGCAACCTAACATCGATATGTAGAAGCATAGCTGGAGGGGTGTATGTCCAAACGAGACACTGCTATCAACGCACGGAACTTGAATGGATGTATGTCCAAGCGAGACACTGCTATCATCGCACGGAGCTCGAATGGGTGTATGTCCAAACGAGACACTGCTATCAACGCACAAAGCTTGAATGGATGTGCCTCCAAATGAAACACTGCTATCAACGCACGGAGCTCGAATGGATGCATGTCCAAACGAGACACTGGTATCAACGCACGGATGCTTGAATGGGTGTACGTCCTCACGAGACACTGCTATCAACACACGGAACTTGAATAGATGTATGGTCAAACAAGACACTGCTATCAACGCACGCACTGCTATCAACGCACAGAGCTTGACACTACACAGTTGCATCACAGACTCGCAGGACAGTAGGACTCGCAGGACTACATTGTGTACAAAGTATTATGTGCAGGGACTCGTAAGACCTGTGTCTCTACTGGTGTGCTGGGCGAGTCCATGCAAAAGCATGCAAAAGCATGCACTTTGGCAGACGTCTTGGAAGTCTGCAAAAGCGGCGCGCTGAGCTGTGGTGGCAGGCTGCAAAAGCGGCAGCCTGCAAAAGCCTGCACTTTGGCAAACGTCTTGGAAGCCTGCAAAAGCGGCAGGCTGAGCTGTGGTTGCAGGCTGCAAAAGCGGCAGCCTGCAAAAGCATGCACTTTGGCAGACGTCTTGGAAGTCTGCAAAAGCGGCACGCTGAGCTGTGGTGGCAGGCTGCAAAAGCGGCAGCCTGCAAAAGCCTGCACTTTGGCAGACGTCTTGGAACTGAGGAGCGGCGTGCGAAGCGGAGAGCCTGCGAAACCTGGAGGCTGAAAACTCGCAGGCTGAGACTCGCAGAAACCCGCAGGCTGAAAAGAGTCCTACTACTCGCAGAAAAGCACCGCAGAAAGAGTCTAGCGAAAAGCACCGCAGGCTGAGAAGCACCGCGGGCACACGGGCATGGAAACCTCACCTCTCCCGCTCGTCTTGCAGGAAGTCGCGCCAATCCGGCGGCTGCCAAGAGTCGATGATGCGCCGAGACCCACCGCCCGTGCTGCCGCCGATGTCCAGGTAATCCCCTCCCGCAGTACGGAGGCGGCCGTGTCCTAGCGCCACAATCGCCTGGTTCCGGTTGACTCGCAATTCGCCGCTGTCCCACTTCCGAAGCACGTCCAACTGCTTGCGCGTGAGAGTGGGAACCTCCTGGCCCTGGTCGGCAGGCTGAGTAGCGCCGCCACGTAAGAGCTCTTGCCGATAGCGGGCGAGCCGCTCACCCTCGTTGTGGCGCGAGATCGCTTCAGCCTTGTCGTGGTGGAGGCGGCGGCGCTCTTCCTTCATGACTTCGTCGTGCGCAGGTGGCCCACTGGGTTCGGCGTGCAGGGCTTGGGCGAGCATGTCAACGTCGAAGCGGCCGGAGAAAGCCAGCACCTCCCAGATCTGTTTTGTGCCGCACACACGTTGCAGATGCCGGCACCACCGCTTGCGCTTCTGCTCTCTGAGGAACTTAGCGAGACTCCCTTGGCCTGCCCCTTGGGGCTGGCCACCTTGTGGTGGAGTCTTGCCTTTCGCCTTCCCCTCCTCGCCTTTTCCCGCAGACTGAGAAGCTCCGCGAAAACCTTGTGTTGGAGTCTTGCCTTTCGCTTTCCCCTTTTCGCCTTTTCCCGCAGGCTGAGAAGTTCCGCTAGAACCTTGTGGTGGAGTCTTGCCTTTCGCTTTCCCCTTCTCGCCATCTCGTTCCTGTAGCGCCAGCTGGCGTTCGGACTGCTCGTGCTCTGTGCGAACACGTCTTACGAGTTCCCCGCGCTCAGCGTCGGTGAGGACGTGCCGCAAGTCGG
>CAUYUJ010019892.1:0-70000 GCA_963575745.1 Prorocentrum cordatum | reverse complement strand
GACCTGGGCGTACTTGGGGTGGCTCAAAGCCTCGGACGGGATGTTTCGGAATTTCGATGTTGAGTCGGGGGGCAACCTGCTCGAGATCGCGATTCTTACTGGCGCATGGTCGCTGATCTTGCGACGGGGTAAACTTTGCGGCACGCGCGCAACCCTGCGCGCGGAGCTGGTTCAGGATCCAGCCCGTGAAACTCACAAGCTGCCTATCTATCGGTGCGTCTCGTTGAAGCGCGTGGGGCCCGAAACCTGAAGCCCAACAATTTCGCCCGGCAACTTTCATGGGCGCCGCGCCCCGACCTTTCCCGAACTCCTTGACAAAGCTGAAGGGGGGGGGGGGCGGAGGAGGTCCCGATGCCCGAGGAAGCGCGAGAACATCCTGTTGTCTAGGTGGGATGTCGGCAAAGTTAAAGTCGCCAGCGACCGCCGCGAGCCTCGTGCCGGGGGAAGACCTGGATCTGGCGAGCCCCTGTCTTATTGCTTAAGCTATGTATTGTTTATCTTCATGCTTAAATCCGATGTTCTGCACGTTGAAGTGGCGAACCCAGACTTCCTCGCTAATCACAATAAGTGCATTGCGAGCCCCGCCAGGATACAACATTCTGGAGTCGACGTTCGGCGCCGCCACCTCCAGGAAAGCAAGGTCCGGGATGGACGTAATTACTCCCCCAGCCTGCGAAGAGCTACAACAACTCGGCACTGCTAGCACCTCCTTGTGAGTATGACATAGAAGTTCGTGGAGTTCTGTCTCTGGCCCGTGACTTTCTCGCGGCGCAGGATCGCCCCTGGGGAAAGCAGCCTTCTTAGAGCCCTAACATTGAGGTCTCTGATAGGGGGCTCATGGTGGAAGGGGGCCCGAGCATTCCAGGTGATCAGAAATAGTTTCCACCCTTGCTGGCGAGGACCTTGCCTGCTGAAGAGTCCACTCTGTGGCCACCGTCGCGTTGGCGAACACGGTGCCCATCTTGGCCCTGAGCGCTCTGATGACCGCGCCCGCGGCCTGGAGGTTGCCCACAGCATGTGTAATAGCTGGCTCCTCATCACCAGCTTTCGGCTCGATTTCGGGAAGCGGCTTCCACATGTAACTGAGCTCGCCCTTCTGCTTGTCTCCGTAGATCTTGAGATTGGGGTGCATCTCTGCGAAAGCGGGCCTCGCCTTCTTGAGTGCGAATTCCCGTCGTGCCATATATTCACTGTTATCCTCTGAGATGAACAACTCCGTCGGCTGACGGTCAGTATCCTCTGCCACGAAACGCTCATACTGTCCATTCTCTTTCCTGAGGCTGCTAAGGCATTGTTGAACTTTCCGAGATGCGAAGGCACGCCCCCGCCGATCCTGATCGTGAATCTCTTACGGGCGGGCCCCCCTTCAACGGCAATGCCCCTGTCATCACTGAGATCTTTATTTTCCAATTGCGGCCGCAAAGATTCAAGCACACACCCTTTTCCAACCAACTGGTCGGGTCGGTGTCCCTGTGAAAGTTTAGATCGATAGGTTTGGGCGTCGGTCGCTCATTCTGCATGTCGCCAAGAATCGTAGCGAGCCTGCTGATCTGCATGTTGAGGTGGTTGATATCCTGGGCGTGCGTGTTGACTGTCCCTTCCACTGTCGCGATCCTGGTCTCGACATGATTGGAGATCTTCTCAAACGCGGTGGTGACTGATGGATACGCTTGCCAGTCCTGAGTGGATGGTTCCGACCTGTCCCTGGAGGTTCCTGATGGCGGAGTCCATGGCGGCTTTAGTGTCACTCGTATGCTTGCGAAGAGCATCCACTTCAGTAGCATGACGAGCAATTTTCCGCTGGGCCTCCTCCTGCGTCGGGAAGGTGGGTGCTGCCTCGAGTTCGCTGAGCAGCGCATCGTTCACAGACATGGCACTGCTGCGGGAGACACATAGAGACTTGATAGGAAGATGCCTGAATCAAAGACGCGGGCCTGCCTGGGCAGGCGTCTGCTGGCCCCCTCCGGGCCTCACATTGGGAGGCGGCTCGAGGTGCGGGTTCCAAGTCGCACACACGGCGGCGACTTGAGCCAAAGTGGCTACGGTTCCCACCTCCTCCTCCTCCTCCTCTTCCTCCTCCTCCTCCTCCTCCTCCTCATCCTTGTCCTCCTCCTCCTCCTCCTCCTCCTCCTCCTCCTCCTCCTCCTCCTCCTCCTATAGTTTCCTTTTATACATCAGTTATTCGTGTCGCACCCCGAGACCAAACAGTTTTTAGGGCGGGCCGGGCGTTTCGTCTGAGACTCCGTCACCATTTATGACCCTGGAACTTAAATATTGGCAACCGCTTCGCAGATGGAGGGCGGGTGGTTTTCAACATGTGGTTCTCGCTTCAGCGCCGCGCACATTCGTTATCAACATTTGCAAGAGTTTCACGGGTTGAGGGCGTCCCATTTTCAAAAGGTGGCTCTCGCCTTAACGCCGCGCGCATTCGTTCTGAAACATTAGCAAGCGTTTCACGGATTCTAGTGATCAAAATGCCAGAAATGGTGTTTTGGATCGGCTCAAGATTGTGGGGGTGCAACAATTACGTTGATTCGCGGTGTTCGAATCCCAGGAATGGCGTTCTGGGACTACTCAGGCTCGTCAAGACGCATCATTCAAGTTGATCCGTGGCGTCGGAATCCCCGGTTAATGTTTTGGGAGGTTTCGGGACCTTCAAGCGGTTGTCTTCCGACGAGGCAGGTCCCTCAGTGGAGATGAACCGTTGTAGGAGCCTGCGAAGAGGGAGCCTTGAGGAAGTGTTCATTCCAACATCGTTGATGCCTCTTGGATTTACACTAGTCCTCCTCCTCCTCCTCCTCCTCCTCCCTCCTCCTCCTCCTCCTCCTCCTCCTCCTCCTCCTTCTCCTCCTCCTCCTCCTCCTCCTCCTCCCTCCTCCTCCTCCCTCCTCCCTCCTCCCTCCTCCCTCCTCCCTCCTCCCTCCTCCCCCTCCCTCCTCCCTCCTCCCTCCTCCCTCCTCCTCCTCCCTCCTCCTCCTCCTCCTCCTCCTCCTCCTTGTCCTTTTCCTCCTTTTCCTCCTTTCCTCCTTTTCCTCCTTTTCCTCCTTTTTTCCTCCTTTTCCTCCTTTTCCTCCTTCCTCCTCTTCCTCCTCTTCCTCCTCCTCTTCCTCCTCTTCCTCCTCCCTCCTCCTCCTCCTCCTCCTCCTCCTCCTCCTCCTCCCCTCCCCCCTCCCCCTCCCCCTCCCTCCTCCTCCCTCCCTCCTCCCTCCTCCTCCTCCTCCTCCTCCTCCTCCTCCCTCCGCCCTCCTCCTCCCTCCTCCTCCTCCCTCCTCCCTCCTCCCTCCTCCTCCCCTTCCTCCCTCCTCCCTCCTCCCTCCTCCCTCCTCCCTCCTCCTCCTCCTCCTCCTCCTCCTCCTCCTCCTCCTCCTCCTCCGCTTCCTCCGCCTCCTCCGCCTCCTCCGCCCCTCCGCCCCTCCGCCTCCTCCGCCTCCGCCTCCTCCACCTCCTCCTCCGCCTCCTCCTCCTCCTCCTTCCCTCCTCCCTCCCCCTCCCTCCCTCCTCCCTCCTCCCTCCTTCGGCGGTCCCCGGGCTTCACCCTGATCCCCAACGTGCCAATTTTCCGAGCCGTGTCCGGCCGTGGCGGCGTGGGACTCTAGAAATCCCCCTTCCCTCCCTCCGACCCTCTGTCCGAATGACAACACCACTCCCCCTCCCTCCCCTGCCCCTTCACTGCGTCCCTCCTTAAGGTATCCCTGCCAGGACCGTCGGATATGTGCTTGCCTAGCGTGCTCCGGAACAGCGTTTCTGGAGCACGTTAGAACGCCCGGGTTGGTGTCGAAGAGGCAGGCCGTTTATGTGCCCTTCCTCGCCGAGTGGACCCCTGCTCCCCCTCTCTCTCTCTCTCTCTCTCTCTCTCTCCTTTCCCTCCCCTTCGACCCTCTTGCTTTCGACCCGCGGCCGAGTAAACGCTGCCCCCGAGTCATTCCCCCAGCTGCTCTCCCACCCCATGGGATAACGAATTCGTAGGGCATGTCCAGTTTCGGTGTCGAAACTGCGCATGCCGTTTTCGGACCCCTTTTCAGGAATCCTGCCTTAGGACCGTCCTCAGGAGCGACCTCTTCGAGAACCGCGCACGCCCCCTCCCTCTCGCCCCCCCCCCGGGTGAGGACCGTCTTTAGGCCTCGCCCGTGAGGACCGCCAATTGGCCTCACACCCCGCGCAGCTTCCATCACAGGGGCTGCGTGGGTTCCCCCCCGCACCTATACATGATGGCTTCAGTTGCCACCGGAGGGGGCCGAGGACCTCCTTGCAGCCCCTCGGCCAACGAAGACGGCTGCAGGGAGGGGTCCAAACGTACCTCCACCTTCATGCACCAGCCAACCAATACACCAGAAAACCAACTCCTCATATTCCTCCATGGGGCCGTGAACGGGATTTATCCCCTGCCGGCTGACGGTGCCTGTCAATGTCAGTAATATAATACTCTGTGGCGTCAGTTGCCAACCCAGTGGAACAATACACCAAGGGTGACGGTTCGACCCGTGCCGCCGCGGTGTCACATGTGCCGCCGCGGCGTCACTCATGAGGTCGTTCCCGCTCCCCGCGCCTTAACCGAGCTCTCCAAGGACGGGTATGTGAAACCCTCCCAGCCACCTCCGTCTGCCACTTGGGGCGCAGGTGTGTGGCTGGGCCTACTCCCCTCCTTCTCCCCCCCCGCCTTTCTCTATGGATGGGTATAACCGCCGTCCAATCTACACGTCCGGAGCAGCGGCCCTCGCCGAGAGCTGTCCAGGGGCCGCCTTGGATCGTCCCCCCCTGTCGCTTTGCTTCGGCTTCAGGTCCCCCGGTCAGGCCTGCTATCCTCTTTCAGGCTTCCCGTTTCAGGTGCCCCTGGGCCCTCCGCTCCTCTCTGCTCCCCGCCTCTCGACCCTCCTGCTTCCGACCCGCGGTCGAATAAACGCTGCCCCCCGAGTCATTCCCCCAGCTGTTATCCCACCCCATGGGATAACGAACTCGTAGGGCATATCCAGTTTCGGTGTCGAAACTTTGAATGCCGTTTTCGGACGCTTTTTCAGGAATCCTGCCTTAGGACTGTCCTCAGGAGCGACCTCTAACCCATGCTCATAAAGAACAGGGACAACCCCAAACCGCAAGGGCATGTTTTCTCTTTTGTTTCCGCTTCGGCGGTCCCCGGGCTTCCCCCTGATCCCCAACGTGCCAATTTTCCGAGCCGTGTCCGGCCGTGGCGGCGTGGGACTCTAGAAATCCCCCTTCCCTCCCTCCGACCCTCTGTCCGAATGACAACACCACTCCCCCTCCCTCCCCTGCCCCTTCACTGCGTCCCTCCTTAAGGCATCCCCGCCAGGACCGTCGGATATGTGCTTGCCTAGCGTGCTCCGGAACAGCGTTTCTGGAGCACGTTAGAACGCCCGGGTTGGTGTCGAAGAGGCAGGCCGTTTATGTGCCCTTCCTCGCCGAGTGGACCCCTGCTCCCCCTCTCTCTCTCTCTCTCTCTCTCTCTCTCTCTCCTTTCCCTCCCCTTCGACCCTCTTGCTTTCGACCCGCGGCCTAATAAACGCTGCCCCCGAGTCATTCCCCCAGCTGCTCTCCCACCCCATGGGATAACGAATTCGTAGGGCATGTCCAGTTTCGGTGTCGAAGCTGCGCATGCCGTTTTCGGACCCCTTTTCAGGAATCCTGCCTTAGGACCGTCCTCAGGAGCGACCTCTTCGAGAACCGCGCACGCCCCCTCCCTCTCGCCCCCCCCCCGGGTGAGGACCGTCTTTAGGCCTCGCCCGTGAGGACCGCCAATTGGCCTCACACCCCGCGCAGCTTCCATCACAGGGGCTGCGTGGGTTCCCCCCCACACCTATACATGATGGCGTCAGTTGTCACCGGAGGGGGCCGAGGACCTCCCTGCAGCCCCTCGGCCAACGAAGACGGCTGCAGGGAGGGGTCCAAACGTACCTCCACCTTCATGCACCAGCCAACCAATACACCAGAAAACCAACTCCTCATATTCCTCCTCCCTCCTCCTCCTCCCTCCTCCCTCCTCCCTCCTCCCTCCTCCCTCCTCCCCCTCCGTAGCCATTTTGGCTCAAGGCTGATGCTGCGGCGGGCTGAGCCCGCATTGGCAAAATCGGATACCGCTAGTCCGCGGCATACCCCGTTTGTCTTGCAGAGCCTGGTCCGCCCCAGGCCTCTGCGTGCCACTTGCTGCCCGCAGGTGAGCACGTCCGCGCGGCCGCCGCGCGACCGATGGGATACGGCAGTGGGAACGCAGCGGGGTATATTGGTTGCAAACAGTGTGGATACAAGTGGAACTGGAGCAGTAAGACCGAGTGCTTCAAGTGCAAGGCAAAGCTCCTCCCCACCATCGGCGACCCACCACCACCGTCTGGAGTATGGGCACAGAATGGCAAGCATTCTGCGGGTTGGTCAAACTCGGGACGGCCGTGGAAGAAGTGGGCACCGTGGAGGCGTACCACCCACTACGGCGACACGGCAGGCTGGAGCAACACGGAGGAGCAGATGTGCGACGTCGGGCAGACCGACCCGCTCACCACGGCCTCCCTCGTCGAGAGCTTGGCAGCATACCAGGGCGTCGGCGACCAGTCCGACCCCACCATCACGGCCGCCTTGGACACCCTGCGTCGCAAGGCCCAGGAGGAGGAGCAGAACGCCAAGCCAGCCCCAGCACCGCCCAAACACCGTACGGGTGCGCAGCTCCTGGGCGAGACCAATCGTGCGCTCAAGGACCTCGACCATCGCATCGGCAAGCAGAGGAAGAAGCTCACGGACGCGCAGCTGTACTTGGATGACCAGAACGACTACATGGAGAAGTTGGTGCAGCAGCGAATCGAAGTGCAACAACGGCATTTCTTGGCCCTCCATCAGGCCAATCAAGAATCGGGTATCCTCGTGGCCAATCCAGAGGAGAAGATCGGCAGCGGTACCGTCAAGGTCAAGTTCGAGTACGACGGCACGCTTTTCGAAGGCCTCGAGGAGTGCGACATTCCCAAGGACGAGATGGACCGCATCATGCAGTGGAAAGGAGATCTTGAGCAGTTCCAGCAGGGGCAGCTCGGCACGCTACAAGCGAAGTTCAAGTACATCGAAGAGATTCACGAGAAGGCTAAGAAGGCCTTGGCTGCCCCCAAAAAGAAGGGGAAGGTACTGGCAGCTGGCGGTGAAGGCACGAAGGTGGAGGCAGTTGACGAGGAGCCCCCTGCAGCGGATGCGGCGGCGGCTTCGGCGGCAGCGACGGCAACTTCCAGCAGTCGAACGGGCAGCGTCAACCCTGAAGAGGAGAAGCAGAAGATCCGAGAAGCCAATCAAGCGGCCTTGCAGCAGGCCCGCGCAGAGAGGCGCAAGGCTCGCGAAGCAGATGATAAAGGTGATCATGCTGCTACTGGTGCTGGCCAGTCGCAGGTTTAGCGAGCCTCAGCCCGACCAACAGCAGAGCGACCTGTTCCCGGTCCTCTTCGGCAACATCACGGAGTGGGGCCCGCAGGTGCAGAACTACATAGAAGGCCCCAACAGCAAGCAGTTCGATTGCATCGCTTTCGTGGAGACCCACAAAGGGCCTGCGGATGTACTCGGCATGAAGACGTTTTTGCAGAAGGAAGGTTGGAAGGCAACGATCACTCCCGCAGGGCCCAGTGGCAAGTCGCACAAAGGCTGGTCGGCTGGGGAGATGGTCGCCGCGCGCACGCACATCCAGGCCACGTCGTTGGAGCACTGGAAGGGCAAACAGGACAAGCAAGGCGACGCTACCTTTGTGGGTTTCTCCCCAATGGCACTACACCTCAGCATCGGCAATTTCATCCTCGCCGCGGCGTATTTGCAACCGAGGCTGAACTTCACGGGCATGAATCGGAAAATCATGGCTGCCCTCACTGCTTTGTAAGATTGCAGAAAGACCCTTGGCTTGTACTTGCAGATTGGAATGGTGTACCCAGCGAACTACTTGCCTCAGGTTGGATGGAACAAATGCGAGGAGAGATGGTCACGGGGCCAGAGGAGGTGACTTGCGATAAAGGCAAAGGTTCGTTATATGATTATGGAATGGTCTCGGCAGGGTTCAAGGACGGCCTCACCATCACCAAGGAGCTCGTGGTACCGTGGGCCACGCATTGTGGGCTACGGATACGAATGGCTGGCAAGAAGCAGCGTCGGTGGCACCGCACGTTGGACATCCCGAAAAGTTTACCATCAGAGCCGATGCCGAAGAAACGGAATGGCACCAACAGCAAGCGGAGCAAACAGCTACAGCGCCTACAACAACGACGTGGGGCACTGGCCCCAGAACTACGACACGGATTCGATCTACTTGAGCAGGACCCAGAGGCAGAGGTTCAGGACACATCCCCGACATCAGAGGCGCGAACGGCGGCCCATTCAACGACCCCCTTTAACATCAGCGATGACACCTGGGAGCACGCCAAACGGGGATTATCTGGTTACATTCATCTTCGATGGGGGCGGTGGCGACCGCTAGCTTATCGCGAGCGTCCTCTACTGGCACAGCATTTGGCGGACAGCTACGGCAGGTGGATCACGACTTTAGAGGAGGCCATGCTACAGCATTCAGAAGTACCAGTGCATCCGCGAGATAGTTATCGCGGCAGGGGGCAGGGTTTTGGCATCAAATGGAAGCAAAGCACGGCAGCACCAGGCAGGCCTCTTTTGTACAACCCCGAGGCAGATTGGTGGGCGGTCACTCATACTCAGGCGGTCGCAATCAGTGGCCTGGTCAAGAACAGTAGGGACCCACAGCAGTTGCAGCAGAGAGGGCAGGATTTTCGGCAGCGTATACGGCAGGTGCACGCGGTCAGCAAGCACAAAGACGTGGAGCTCCTCAACCAGTGGCAGCAGCAGGCGCACGACATCTTCAGCCCAGTACGACAGGAGCGAGAAGACGTGATAGAGATCACAGAGAGATTGGCAGGTCAAGTAGCGAGGCGTGCAATGGCCGACGGCACCAAGGGCTTCATCAAGTGGGCGCAGGATATGTGGAAGAAGACCCCAGGCGCATTACATCGATGGACAAAAGACAGCCACCAACCACGGCTCGAGGAGATGATCTCAGGCAAGATAGTGGCGGACCCTATTCTCATCATGAATCACAAGAGCGACGCTTGGGCCAAGAAGTGGACCGCCACAGCGCACGGACAAGCAACACTTGCAGAAGCACTCCGCCGTTGCCGACGGCAGGCTGAGTTGGAGGAACTACCGCAACTTACCATCCAGGAGCTCAACGCGGCGACAAGACGCATGGGGGTCAGGAAGGCAAGAGGGATCGACGCAATTGGGCCGTTAGATATCGAGCGACTCCCAGGCCAAGCGACGACAGACTTCCTCAATAGCATTGCAGACGCCGAGAGCTATCTCATGTGACCCCCACAAGTTCTCGGCACCATCGGAGCTACTGCGGGCAAACCAGCTGGAGGTGATAGGGTTCTGGGGCTGCTACCTATGACATTACGTATATGGTCGCGGATGCGGTCAAGGGTGGTAGAGTCGTGGACGCAACAGCTGGGGGATCACTGGGACACGGCGCTACGAGGATCATCGGCTCTGCGAGCAGCATTACTCAGAGCCACGCTCGACGAAACGGGACACACAATGGGAATTGCACACGCGGAATTGTTCGCTGATATGGAGCAGTTTTATGATTCATTGGATCTCGGATGGCTGATCGACACGGGGATCAAGCTGGATTTCTCGCCGACAGTCATGGCAATGGAAGTGAAAGCGTTCCTGGGGCCACGGCACCTCAAGCACACGCAGTGGATAGGCCCCAGGATCGACCCGACGTGCTCAGTCGTCGCTGGCTCGGCACAGGGCACCAGGTTCGCCAAAGTCTACCTCTTCCCCTTCTTGGAGGCAGCGCAGAAGAGAGTGCAAGCAGCGGGCTTGTGGTCGTACGTGGACGACACGGTTGGACGCGTGGAAGGCACAGAGGACATGGTTGAGAAGCAGATGCTAGAGTTGGCAGACGAGTTCATCCAGCAGGCCGCTCAGCGGAGCTTAACGATCTCCCCGAAGACGGTGCTCGTGGCGTCCAACCCTAAGTTGCGCAGGCGCACCTGGCGCAAGCTCCAGCAGCGCGGTCTTCCAGGCAAACAGCAAGCAGACATGGTGGACCTTGGCACGGACGTCAGTGGCATGGGCAAGCGAACACAAAAGACAGCCAGAGCAAGACAACGCAACGCCAAAAAGAGAGCAGGCAAGATCTTTCGGTTAAGACGAATGGCGACAAACGCAGCGAAGATCACCCAGGGATTGTTCAACACGGGCGTATCCCCACAGGAGTCGTACGGGCACGAGGTCTGGGGCATCGCACCTTGTCGCATATTACAGCTACGAAGGATGGCAATTCGATCAGCTGCTGGGACTGGACCTGGGAGGTGCTTATCCACGGGCATGGCGGTTCTGTGCCATCTCAAGGACCCAGGCATTAGCTTACGGAGGCAGCTTGTCAGCGAATGGCTACATCAATGGATGCACCACCCTGAACTTCACAGACGAGTACGGCAAGTATGGGGCCCAACGTACCGCAAGCTGGTCAGAGCAGGTTCCAAGATGTGGCGTAAAGTGAATGGACCAGTGGCGGCAATACAAGCTACCTTGATCGCGGCAGGGTGGAAGCCAGAGCAGGCGGCGCTCTGGAAGCGACCTACGCAGCAAGGAGACGAACAATGGCAGCTTCCTTTCATTGACGAATACGGCAAGTGCGACATCGATGCCATAGAATACACTCAATTGCTTGAAGACCTCGAGCATGATCTGGACGCGGCACGGCGGGCGCAAGCAGCAACACATTTGCACGGCGAAGATTTACAACGCGGAGGAGATATTTGGCATATCAGCAAGGAGCAGAAAATGTTCAGCCAGCGTGCAGAGTGGCAGGACTGGGCGCTCAACAATGTGGTGGTAACAAGGGGACAATGGACCCGGCAAAGACAGATCCAAGCCAACTACGAATGCGACGCAAATATCTGCGCGAGGTGCAAACAGGAGCCCGAGACCCTCTTCCACCGCATCTACACTTGTGCTGCCAACTCTGGACACGAGAACTGCGAGAAAACGGATTACTTGGTTCCCAAAGCAATGGCAGGAGTGGAAGCGAACCCCACCCTTTGGCTGCGTGGGATCCCGCCAAGAGAGTTCACACATCCAGAGGTGCCCGACATGGATAGGCAGGACTACGCCAGGTTCGGCAATTACAAGGACGCTCGAGTGCCAGGACGGCGTATGTATCTCTTTGGCGACGGAGCAGGGGGCGCCCACGGAGCAGACCCACGCAGGCCGCGAGTTGGCATAGGTGCGGCTGCTATGAAGATGATCGGTGGCAAGTGGCAGATGTCAGCAGGTACGATGGCAGATTTACCAGGGCGGCGGCAAACAGTACCGAGAGCTGAGCTCATGGCCTTCGCGATTGCGATAGAGGAAACCCGAGGAGACATCGCGTGCGCCACGGACCATTACCCACTACTTAACGCGTGGTCAAGAGGCAGAGCGCACGACCCAGGTAGAGGTAATAATGCATACATTTGGGCGCGAATCAAGCGGGCGATCATGGGCGCGAACCCCAGGCAGATCGAAGTGGAGTGGGCACCCTCGCATCAGGACGAGGAGGAGGTGGAGCTGATCAATCCGATCTTTGCGGTGGGCAATAGCTTCGCAGACGCTCTGGCGACTGTGGCAGCGGAGGCATCTTGGGACAGAGTCAGCAGGCCCCTACCTCGCACGGACGAATGGGACGCGATCTGTGCACACGTTAGACTACGAGCACGGCAGGCGTTGGCAGACACAACTAGCATGGACCCCTGGTGTGCAGAGAGGCCCTCCACGGCCAAGCCCAAGGTGAAGCGCGACAAGCAGCTAGAGATCATTAGCAGTGCCAAGCAACACGACATGGTCAAGCTCAAGAACAAGTGGTTTTGCACAGCGTGCAGGCAGTATATCGCAGCGGGCGCCCTGCAAGAGTTCGCGACGACGGAGTGCAATGCAACGTTCAGCACGGCAACCGAGATAGTGGAGGTCAACGGCGACAGGTTCATGGGCATTGGCAAGATGCACCAGAGCCATGCGATCAGTGAATGGGCGCGGTATGGGCTGATGTTCTGTGCACGGTGTGCGGCGTGTGGCACGACCATCGGAGAGAGGTTGAGAGAACCGTGTGGCGAAATCATCACCAAGTACGGGCAGGACGCGCTCAACGGGATACGCGATGGGCGATACCCTGGCTATAAAGGGCCACCGAAGGCGGCACAAGAGGCGGAGTTGGCACGGACAGTGAGGGAGCTGCAGGACCAGGAGCGCTTGGCCCCGCATGAGGAGCAAGTCCCCTTGCTGCTGATGAACCCCCCACCAGGACCACACCCAGAGCCTCGACCGAGAAGAACGGTGAAGCGACGGCCAGCAGCGAGATACACACCACCAGCAGAACACCCAGCAGAGCGCGCACGTGAGGGTCAGCCCACCGTGCAGCCCGAGACGACGGCAGACTACGACGACCCAGACCTGCAGCGGGACCTGGAATTTTTGTTCGGCGACTTTCCCCAGCGCGGTGAGGGGTTAGACCGCGCGGAACCCCTGCGTGGCGAGGGGTTAGGCCACGGCAGTCGGCGAGGGGTTAGACCGCAGTGCCAAAGGCAAGCAGAGGCTCGAGGTGGAGGTCCCTGACGAGCCCAGTGAGCGTGACGCGGACTTTTTGACTAACAGTGTGGTAGACAAGACCTCGCAACTAGCAGAGCGGACCCACACCCTGGGAAACCGACAGACTGAACGCGAGGGGGAGGGCTTGGCCCGCGGATACCACGTGAACCGCGAACACAGCGAGCGGCATAGTCGGGGGACCCCGCCCGAGCCAGTGGGCAGTAGCATCGAGGATGGGGACAGTGCGAGACTCGGCGTTCCCCCGCGCGGTGAGGGGTTAGACCGCACCAGCAGTGATCCCCAGCGTGGCGAGGGGTTAGGCCACTGTCTCCCCCAGCGCGGCGAGGGGTTAGGCCGCAGCTACGGATCGGCAGCGAGCTCGAGCGGGTTGGCACGGGCACCGACTGGCGACTACATCGAGCTAGAGCTGTATGACGAGCATGACAACGATGTCCCCCAGCACGGTGAGGGGTTAGACCGTGCCCGACCCCAGCACGGCGACAGTGCGGGGCAAGGCGATCCCCAGCGCGGTGAGGGGTTAGACCGCAGCAACCCCCAGCGTGGCGAGGGGTTATGCCACCGACCCCAGCGCGGTGAGGGGTTAGACCGCTCCCTGCCCCAGTGTGGCGAGGGGTTAGGCCAGGTCCCTGACGAGCCCAGAGAGCATGACGCGGACTACGTGACCAACATGGTGGTAGACAGGACCTCGCAACTAACAGAGCGGACCCATACCCTGGGAAACCGACAGACTGAACGCGAGGGGGAGGGCTTGGCCCGCGGATACCACGTGAACCGCGAACACAGCGAGCGGCATTGTCAGGAGACCTCGCCCGAGCTAGAAGACAGCATCATCAAATATGGCAACAGTGCGAGAATCGGCGTTCCCCCGCGCGGTGAGGGGTTAGACCGCAGCAGCAGACCCCAGCGGGGCAAGGGGTTAGGTCACAGGCCCCAGCGCGGCAAGGAAGTAGGCCGCACCGATCCCCAGCGTGGCGAGGGGTTAGGCCACTCTACTCCCCAGCGCGGCGACGGGTTAGGCCGCAGCAGTGGAACGGCAGCGAGCTCGAGCACATTGCCACGGGCACCGACTGGCGACTACATCGAGCTAGAGCTGTATGCCGACGATGACGACCAGGTCCCCCAGCACGGTGAGGGGTTAGACCGCACCCGACCCCAGCACGGCGAGAGTGCAGGGCAAGGTGATCCCCAGCGCGGTGAGGGGTCAGACCGCAGCAGCATTCCCCTGCGTGGCGAGGGGTTCGGCCACCGACCCCAGCGCGGTGAGGGGTTAGACCGCTTCCTGCCCCAGCGTGGCGAGGGGCCAGTATGGTGCGCATCTGGGTTCCGGACTCCCCGGACTCCCCGGACTCCCCGGACTCCCCGGACTCCCCGGACTCCCCAGACTCCCCGGACTCCCCGGATTCCCCGGATTCCCCGGACTCCCCGGATTCCCCGGACTCCCCGGACTCCCCGGACTCCCCGGACTCCCCGGACTCCCCGGACTCCCCGGACTCCCGGCCCAGACTCCCCGGACTCCCCGGACTCCCCGGACTCCCCCGGACTCCCCGGACTCCCGGGCCCGGACTCCCCGGGCTCCCCGGGCTCCCCGGACTCCCCGGACTTCCCGGACTCCCCGGACTTCCCAGACTCCCCGGACTCCCCGGACTCCCCGGACTCCCCCGGACTCCCCGGACTCCCCCGGACTCCCGGACTTCCTGGATTCCCCGGACTTCCCGGACTCCCCGGACTCCCCGGACTCCCCGGACTCCCCGGACTCCCCGGACTCCCCAGGCTCCCCGGACTCCTCGGGCCTCCCGAGGGTTCACGACGGCCACCGACGGCTTCCGCCCAGCCGATGTCTCGGCGCACGGAGGGTCAGCGCGAACGATGAGGAGGAGGAGGAGGAGGAGGAGGAGGAGGAGGAGGAGGAGGAGGAGGAGGAGGGAGGAGGAGGAGGAGGAGGACGAGGAGGAGGGGGAGGAGGAGGAGGAGGAGGAGGAGGAGGAGGAGGAGGAGGAGGAGGAGGAAGAGGAGGAGGAGGAGGAGGAGTGGGCGAGGGGATGATGATGATGATGATGAGATGATGATGATGATGATGATGAGGAGGAGGAGGAGGAGGAGGAGGAGGAGAGGAGGAGGAGGAGGAGGAGTGGGAGTAGGAGGAGGCGAAGGAGGAGGAGGAGCAGGAGGAGGCGGAGGAGAAGGATTTGGAGGAGGAGGAGGATGACGAGGAGGAGGAGGAGGAGGAGGAGCTGCAGGAGGGGGGTCAGCCAGTCCCCTTCGACTATTCCCTCGGGCCGACCCGGGTTGCGAGCCACGTCGAGCCAGCCCCCCTCTGTCTTCTTCCGCGGACCTGGAGCTGTTCTTCGGCCAGCTATCGTGCTCGCGGCATGGCTCTGGTTGGCGCAGGTCAGCGCTGACTTGGATTCGCGCGTCCCCGATTGAAAATGATTTAGAAAATCGTGGAAGCCTCGTGTACCCTCTTAATATAGCTTTTTGCATGGATTAATGTCTGGAGTCGATGAGATAGCGCCGACTGAGCGTCGGCTAGCGTCTATTAGCGTCAAATTTGGCGTCGATTTATCGTCGATTATTGTCGACTAGCGTCGATGTGCGTCGATTCGCAAGAGCCGACAAGATGGCATGGGAATCTCCCACGAATTGCCACCGAAGATTTCCTGCGGCATGTCTCGCGCCAGAGGTCCATCAGTGAGGGCCCCTGGGGCCCGACATGCATGGGGCGAAGGCCTCCGGCGTGGCACGCGCGACGACTCCAGGGTCCTAGACCCCCGACGTCACGAGTTTTTTTTTTATAGCGTCGACCCCAAGCGGTCTCCACCTATTCTTGGGGGCGGCAAAGAAGGGGGTGATACATCGGGGGCAACGAGGGGGGGGGATAAGCATAGGGGGGATGCATCGACCCCTTATCGCCCACTGATCGCCGATAGGGGCCAGATAGCCCCAACCTGCCCAGGAAGGCGCGGATTCACTATCGGAGGCCTATCGCCGATTTATCGGCGATGTATCGCCGATTCCAGGTCGATGCATCCCCCCCTATGTCAGTCCCCCATTTACGTTGCCCCTCATGACCACGGGGGGTAGACGTCATGGCGTGGGCCATGATACTTCCTCAGATTTCATGGCGCCTCTTCTTACTTCAGTGCGTCCCCGGCCCCCCCCCTGGGCCGCGCACGTACCGCCAGCCATGTCCGAAGCGGTGGCTCAAGATGAAACGCCTTCGGCAGGTTGTCCTCGGTACACTACCTGCCGTACCGAGGACGGGCGTACCGCGTGTGCAGATCACGGCGGCGTGTCGAACCGGGGCCGATGGGATCGCCAGGCTGCGATTTCCTCAGCGCCAGGGCCTCCGCCCCCCGCGCCTGCGCCAGCACGCGTTGATGCCAAGTCGGATTCGGATTGCTCCGATGTCGACAGCGAGCAAGACCAGCAACATGATGAGGACATCCGAGTGCCTACGTCCTGGACGGGAATCTCTTACCAAGGAGATGACAGTGAGAAGTATTTGCTGGGATCGGACCTGATGTCGGAGGACCTTAGCAACGCTTCTGACCAGATAGCTGTCCGCATGGGTTTCGTCAACAAGCCTTTGTTCCGCGCGTTCTTCTACTTCTACTGCCTCCTAGTTGTGGTCCAGCCGGACGTGCTGGTTCCACGGGCAGCCCGGGAGCGCGTGGAGTCGGGGCTCGAGCGCGCTCCGCTGCTGCATCGATCTATCGTGTCTCACGCACCTTTGTTGGGCAAGCAGCCTCGCCTCGACGCGTCCCTCAGGTCTCGCGCGTGTTTTGCGGTCAGCGTCTATCGACGCATCTTCCGCTCGGCGCCTACCACTGATGCGCGCTTGGCAGTGTGGCTGGTGTGTGATTGCATGCTTCGATACACAGGGGCCCCCAAGTTCATCGACGACACGGTGTTGCGGGATCCCGGCGCTGCACATCGGCATCTGTGCGACGGTGTCACGCTGCAGACGAGCGAAGCGGTTGCTCAGTTTCTCCGCGCTTCTGTCCTCAGCAAACTGCATTTGATGTCGTCGGTCACCGGGTGGTTCGACGGGCACGACGGCTGGCGGCGCACATGCCCGCGCAGCGTCGGGGTGCCGATCGCGTGCGACTTCCGCATCCTCGACCACCTGCTGCATGCTCTGCCGCGATGGATATCTTCCTGCTTGGTGATAGCGGGCCGGCTGAGCAGTCTAATCAGAGTTCTGAGGCAGGCTCGGGCGGGGGTGGACGACCCTGGCTTAGTGAAACAGGCCTTCGCCGTGACCGAAGCGCTCATGCTGAGCCTGCTGACGCTGGACCTTCTTGGACGCCCCACCGTCTCACCGGCGCTACCGTTTGCGGTAAGGGTTCACTGTTGCCCCCCTGAAGTTCATGCTCTCCGATATCTTCCTGCTGGTTGGGTGCGCCGTATGTAGCCACGCGCGCAGGCCGCCCGATGTGCGCGACGACGGCGCGCACGTCCACGGGCGCAGCCCGCCTGTGAGATGCCGCTGCCCCCAATGCACGCTTCTCTTCCGGGTCCGGTGCGAGTGCATCTTCGCTGGGCCAGCCCCCAGGGCGCCCCTGCAGCCCAGGGCATGCACGACGGCTTCCCGCTTGCAGTGGAGACAGCGCTGCCGAAGCTCCGGCAGCTCAACGAGTGCATCAACGAATGCTTCGGCAGCTCCTTCTGCTTGTATCCCACGTGCCTACGGCGAACTGCTCTGGGGACGTTCGGCCCCGCTTCGAAAATTATCGGTGTCCTCTTGGGCCGTCCTGGGCTATCTTGACGCCATCTTGGGCCGTCTTGGGCGCATCTCGGGGCCATCATAGCCGCCCCAGAACCATCTTGGCCATCTCGGAGGCTTTCCCGAGGCCGCATGGAGCCAGAAAGACCGACGACCTGGGAAGTGCGCAGGTCCCTGCGGGTTCGAGACGCCGACGGAGTTTACATGTTGGGCCGCCCCCCGGGGAGTGGCCAGCGGTTTGGGCCGAGACCCCGCTGGGGGGTCCTTTAGAAAAAACCGAAACATTCGGAATCCCAGCGCGCCGCGCGTTCCCGCGGCCAGAACGCAGGGTTCGGCGGATCGAGTGGCCTTCGGCCAAACCCGCCGCCGCGCCAGGGGCGAATCATCTAAGCGGCGCTCTGCGCTTTGCAGTTGAAGGTTCAAGGCCAGATGGCGAGGCGGCGCTCCACGGGAGAGCGCCCTGGAGCTCCTGGCATTTAGCCCCCTTCGCAATTCAATGATTCTTTTGGGTTCACTGACGAAAATTGCAAGGGTCTTGGGAACGCAACATCTCGCGCCTCTGGGTGCGGTGGCGGTTATCCCACAGTGTCTGCCCTGCACGTGGCGCTTGTTCCTGACGTACGTGCGGTCCAAAGATAAGGTGCCGCCAGATGCGCTCGCGAACTACGAATGGAGGTCGAGGTACCGCGTGCTTGCGGAGGCAACGATGGCAGCTGAGTCCGCGCTGATGACCAACATGTTCGGTTGGCTGGCGCGCTACGGCTTGTCTAGAGAGTACGAGTCGCACGCGCCTGTCGTGCAGCGCCGCATCCTCGTCGCCGTGGACTGGTCCAGCATCGGCGACCGAGCAGGGGCATTGCAGGCGATAGCCGCAATAGCCCAGGCTGCGCGCAGCTGAGCGGCCCAATGCGGGGGAGTGGGCGGGCGAGGACAGAAGGAGATGGAAGACGAGGGGGGGCGAGGGGGGAGGGGCGGAGACGGGGGAGGAGGAGGTCCCCGCGGGGGTTCCAGACGCCCCTCCCGGACGGCCGAAGGAAGCCCTTTCTTTAGTGCTTGGGGCGTGACCGGCGTCGTGGCCCCCGCTCCCGCTCCCACCCCTAGGACGCAACGCTCCCCCCCCCAGTGTGCTCCGGGCACTGCCGCCGTGCGCGTTGGGATCCGCGTAGGTGTCCGCGTAGGAATCCGCATAGGTGTCTGGTCCGCAAGCGTCGTCGTCGTCGTCGTCGTCGTCGTTCGTCGTTCGTCGTTCGTCGCTCGTGGTTCGTCGCTCGCCGCTCATCGTCGTCGCGCGCGCGGACGCGGCTGGAGCCTGTTGTTAAGTCCGGGCCAATCACGGCGATCATCTGGGGGGGGGGTCGATGACGTCACGTTTCGCGCCGGCGGCGTTTGGGAATGGTTAGGAATGACGGAGGACGGGTAGCACGAACATGTAGGTGGCGATATGCACCATAACGCCTGTGTACATCACAGTGCCCTCGTGCACCACAGCGCCTGTGTACACCACACCGCCGATGTACACCACAGCAGCCGCGTGCAACGCAGCGTCAGTTTGCGCCACCGTGCTTGCGGGCACAGCAGCTCCTGTGTACACAGCGCATCCGTACACTACATCAACCGTGCGCAACACAGCAACAGTGTACATCACAATGCTTGCGTGCATTGCAGTGCCTGTGTGCGCCACGGCGCCTGCGTGCACTAAATCAGCCGCGTGCAACACAGCATCACTGTTGCGTATAGAATTTCAGAAAGAATCCTTGTGACAAAATGGAGCGCGTGTGGATTCCATAGAAAACAATGGAAAACAAATCATCATGGACAAAAGAGCGCCGCTGGAGTCTACGAGTCCCCCCGAGTCCGCCCGCATCACCGTAACTCCCAATTGCGTCCAGGAGGTTCCAGCTAATCTGGCCGTTCGAGAACCAAGTGGCCCGATTCAATCGACCATTCTGCGGTGCACGCTGAGATACGCACGTGCGTTGTACCGCCAAGCCGCGCGACAGGGGGTAAGAAGGAGGAAAAGGAGGACGAGAAGGAGGAGGAGGAGGAGGAGGAGGAGGTGGAGGAGGAGGGAGGAGGGAAAAACGTCGCATTCGACTATCAGAACTTTCCTGGCGTGGCGTTTAGTTGTCCGCATCAGATCCTGACGTACATGCTCGCTCTACCTGTCCTATGCACGCAGGCACTGCGGTGTACACCAGCGCTGCGTTGCACGCGGATGCTGCGGTGTAGACAGGCGCTGTGGCGTGCACAGGCGCTGCGGTGCACGCAAGCATTGTGGTGTACATAGGCGTTGTGTTGCACATGGCTGCTGCGGTGTATGTACACCGGCGCTGTAGTGCTCCCAAGTATTGTAGTATACACGGGCGGCGCGTTGCACACGGCTGTTGCGGTGTACGCAGGCGCTGTGATGATGATGGCGATCATGATGCTGATGATGATGCTTATCATGTGAATGGCCATGGGGCGATCTTGGGCGTCTCGGACCGATCTTTCGGTGATTCGGGGCTTCCTTGGGCGGCGGAGGAGCATATTTGTTTGGTGCGAGCTGTCTGGCTACCCGTAGCTAAACACATGCAAACTCATTGCAGGGGCGCAGACCGTACACCATGATGAGGACCCCGCGGCCACGTGGCAATAGCTTTCGACACGGAATGTCAGGAGGTCGACATACAGTCCACCTTGATAGATCGATTTCCCCCGGTGCCCTGGCATGTTTTGCCTCTTCGGTCATCTTCGGTCCGTCCTCAACCACTGTCGATGGCCAGCCCCGCTCGAAGAGCCTCGGCATGGGGTTCCAAGGCCCTTGCATCCTTACCGCGCATCCTTACTGTATAAGTTGACTGGATAGCACAGCACAATGTGCGTTGCCACGTGCTCGGGCGGACCTGGCGAATTGTGCCCGCCGCGAAAGTGTCGCGGTTCGAGCGGGAGCGCACGTGGAGCACGTGGAACATCGGGCGGACTGGGCTCGCGTGGCACGCTCGGGCCCCTTGGGGCACTTGCTACTCGCAGCTTGGCACGCGTGGCGCTGGGTTCAGAGGAGGAACATGCACCCATACCTTTACCCTTCCCTCAGTTTCCCCTTTGTGGGCCTCCTGGGCGGCCCCCGTCGCCACCGCTGCGTTCGCCTCGAAATCCTGGTCACAATGGAGGAGGCGAAGGAGGATGGGGGAGGAGGGCGAGCAAGAGGAAACCGCCTTCGCGGTTCGTCGCCGACTTGCGTCGTTTTTGTTTTTCCTGGAAAAGCGTGTTCCGGGGGCCGCTTTCGGGCCGCGAGCTTTCAAAAATGGGTCCAGGACCCTTGGGGTGTTATCGGAGCTGGTAAGCAGCGGCCCCGGTGCTGACTGCTTACTGGTGGCCCATCGAGCAGCCCCGGCGCTGATTCGATGGGCGTTCCCATAACATGATCTGGCGGTGAAGGCCTGAACGGGTACAGGAGGAGGCGAAGAAGGATTCGGGAGGCGGAGGTGGAGGAGGGGAAGAGGAGGAGGAGGAGGAGGAGGAGGAGGAGACGGGGAATACATAACAGCCTGTAGGAGGTGCGCCCGGAAGGCGATCGGGCCGGCCCGAGGTGGCTTTTGCCCTCTCACGCCCGCTGCCTTTTTTTCAAGCCCATTATGGCCGCATTGATTACACACCCCGGCACGTACCCCTATTATGGCCCCGATCACTCTCTCACCCCACCTTGTCCGAGCCACCTTACCTGATTCGCCTTCTTGGCCCATTTGCTACATTATTTCGTGCACCAGCGATCCTCAACCGTTATGCTCACATAGCCAAAATGCCCTCCGATCCTCTCACAGCGTTGACACTTGAGCCCTCCTTGCCCTCTTGCCCAGGTGCCGTCTGAACCAAATTACCCTTTTCTACCAGACCAACCTGTTTGCCGTCGTGTTCACGTTATTGCATTACCCTCTTTGCCATATTACCTTCACGTTGCGTTACCCATAGTAACCCTTCAAACCATATTCACACACTTGCCGTCTTACTCCCTTTTCTCATCATGCCCATTTGAGCCTCACACCCCCTGAGCAGCATTGACACTGTTCTTCAGCTTACCCTCTCGCCATTATCCTCCTGAGCATGATTCACTGCATTCGCCAGATTACCTTCTATGGTATTGCTTTCCTCACCCACTGTTGCACTTTCCTTTTTACTTTCGTAATGTTTTTTCCCGTCTGATCCTCTTAACCTCTCAGCCCTCTTACCCTCTCAATCCTCTTAACCCTGCGCCCTTTTGATGCGTGCCCGGCCCATGGGGTCGGAAAGAATGCGCGGAGGGAAGGAGGGGGGAAACGGAAAGTATGAACGTACATTGACGTTCTTGTTTATTTTGCGATTGGCGCGATACGGACGGCAGGATGATGATGAAGAATCACCGTTCTTACCACCTGTCCCTGTTACTTTCTTGCGTTCGTCATCCCGTTTCCTCTTGCCCTGTGACCCTCGTAGTGCTTTCTTATTCTTAGCCTTCTTGCTATCCTGACATTTGACCCTCTTATCCTCTCGGCCGTTTTACCCTCTCAACCTTCTCAGCGCCCATGCCATCTGATTCATCTTGACCACCCTAACCCCCCTCGCCTTCCTGACGCTGGGGGGGAGGGGGCAGGGAGAGATGCATGGATGGCTGGCTGCGGGAGGCGATCGCCGCGCGTTCAGGGTCCCATCGTCGGAAAGAAGGTACAGGGGGAAGGAGGACGGCAAAAGGAAGCAATAACGTACATTTTTTTTTTTGCGATTGGAGCGATACGCACTGCAGGAGGATGATAAAGAGCCGCCGTCTTCACCATCTGACCGTCTTACTTTCATGCCTTCGTCATCCCCTTTTCTTCTTGCCCCCTTTCCCTCGTGATGCTTTCTTCCTTTTCGGCCCTCTTGCTATCTGGCCGCCTGATTCTCTTATCTTGTCAGCCTTTTCACCATCTCAATCCTCATCACCCCCTGCCTTCTAAACGCGCGACGGGCCCAGGCGTTGGAGAAAAAAAAGAGGTCCCGTGGAAGGAGGGGGGAAGCGCAGCAAGAACGTAACTTGACGTTATTGCTTCCTTTGAGTTTGGCGCGATACGGACGGCAGGATGATGATAATGAGTCACCGCCTTTACCACCTTACCCTTTTACCCTCTTGCCTTCGTCATCCCGTTTCCTCTTGCCCTCTTACCCTCGTAAGCCTTCTTGTCACCCTGACGTTTGACTCCCGTATCCTTTCGGCCGCTTTACCCTCTCAGCCTTCTCAGCGCCCATGCCATCTTACTCATCTCGACCGCCCTAGCCCTCCTCGCCTTCCTGACGCGGAGGGGGAAAGGGGCAGGGAGAGATGCATGGATGGTTGGCTGCGGGAGGCGATCGCCGCGCGTTCCGGGCCCCGCCGTCGGAAAGAATGCCCAGGGGGAACGAGGGGGGCACAAGGAAGCAAGAACGTAAATTGACGTTCTTGCTTTTTTTGCGATTTGATCGATACGCACTGCAGGAGGATGATAAAGAGCCACCGTCTTCACCATCTGACCGTCTTACTTTCATGCCTTCGTCATCCCCTTTCCTCTTGCCCTCTTTCCCTCGTAATGCTTTCTTCCCTTCGGCCCTCTTGCTATCTTGCCGCCTGATTATCTTATCGTCTCGGCCTTCTTACCCTCTCAATCCTCATCACCCCCCTGCCTTCTAAACGCGCGACGGGCCCAGGCGTCGGAAAAAAAAAGGTCCCGGGGAAGGAGGGGGGAGAAGCGAAGCAAGAACGTAACTTGACGTTATTGCTTCCTTTGCGATTGGCGCGATACGGACGGCAGGAGGAGGATGATGAGTCACCGTCTTTACCACCTTACCCTTTTACCCTCTTGCCTTCGTCATCCCCTTTTCCTCTTGACCTCTTACCCTCGAAATGATTTCTTTCTCTTAGCCCCATGTCTATCCGGTCGTCTGACGCTGTTATCTTCTCAGCCCTCTTACCCCCCAATCCTCGTAACGCCCGTGCCCTCTTAATCATCTTGAACATCCCCACCGTCCTCGCCTTCCCGACGCGAGGGGGGAAGGGGGCAGGGAGAGATGCATGGATGGATGGGTGTGGGAGGAGATCGCCGCGCGTTCCAGGCCCCGCCGTCGGAAAGAAGGTACAGGGGGACGGAAGAGGGAGAAGCGAAGCAAAAACGTAAATTGACGTTCTTGCTTTTTTTGCGATTGGAGCGATAGTGACGGCAGGGGTAGGATGAGGAGTCGCCGTCGTCACCATCTTACCCTCTTACCTTTCTGCCTTCGTCATCCCCTTTCCTCTTGCCCTCTTACTCTCGTGATGCTCTCTTCCTCTGAGCCCTCTTACTACCTTGCCGTCTGATCCTCTTATGGTCTCAGCCCTCTTACCTTCTGATTCCTCGGAACCCCCTGCCGTCTCAATCATCTTGACCATCCTAACCCTTTTCGTCTTCCTGACGCGGACAAGGGAGGGGCAGGGAGACTCCGATGCGCTGCCGAGGCTTCCGAGCCCCCTTAGAGGCTCACAGCGCGCCTCCAAGAGACCCCAGAGGCCCCAGAAGGTGTCCGGGCGGCGCCAAGAAGCTCCAGAGAGGCCCCCAAGAGGCTCCCAAACACGCCCTCAAGAGGCTCCCAGGACACCCCCAAGACGCCCCCGAAGAAGCCCCCGAATCGCCCCCATATGCCTCCAAAACGCCCCCACTGCACTCTGGCTGCGTCTCTCTCGTTTGCTCCCGCGGGGGCTTCTTAGCGGGCGCCGTCCATTCAGATCAGCCTACGGGCGCGCGAGTCAGCTCTGTCCTGTTCGTCCTTGTCTTCCTGACCGGCACGTGTCCAGGGATACTGACAGATTTCGCTTGCATTGCGCAGCATGCGGCTGCGACCTTTTCGGTTGCCACGTCATGGTGTTGTCTGCCCTTTTCCTCCTCCCCTCTCCTCTTCCTCCTCTTCTTCCTGCTGCTGCTGTTCCTTCTCCTCCTCCTCCTCCTCCTCCTCCTCCTCCTGTCGTCCGTTTTATATCCCTATGCGACCACCCTTCGGGTGATAAAGGGGGTTGTGGGCTGGAGGGGCCAACTGGAGCTACAGCATAGCATAGCATAGCATATATAAGCACCGCATAACATAACATCGCATAGCATAGCATATCATCGCATGGCATTGCGCAGTATAGCATCGCATTGCACAGCACACCAACCTATCGCGTAATATTGCGTAGCGCATCAAGGCATCGCATAGCGCAGCATATCACATCATATCATAGCACGGCGTTGCAAACATCGCATAACATTGCTTAGCACAGCACCGCATCGCATCGCAGAGCGTGGCACAACGTAGTATAGCATAGCATAGCGTAGCATTGCATAGCGTAGCATTGCATAGCGTAGCATAGTATGGCATCGCATAGCATAGCATCGCATCGCATGCCGGAGGCTTACCAGAGCCTCGGAGGTTCCCCGGACCCTCCCGGTTCCCCGGACTCTCCCTGGACTCCCCGGACTCCCTGGACTCCCCAGGCTCCCTGGGCTCCCCGGACTCCCCGAAATCCCCCGGACCCCCCAGACTCCCCAGGACTCCCCAAGAAAGGTCATCTGCGGCATACATAATCAAAAAACATCTGCCCCAACACCTCATCATCTGTAGTGTGTGCTTATAGTTACGTTTACGTTGCCGCTAGTGCTCAAGTGGTTCGGAGGGCGCTCCCCTGCGATCACACGCGGTCGGCGCATTGCCGCAGTGCTTCGAGCTCATGACCGCCCAAGCCAATGTCCAGCAGTTCAGCGATGATATGAAGGATGCATGGGAGGTTGTGGACAAGCACTTCGACCCAGAAGAGATCTTAGGCTCCGTTGTGGCGGACATCGTTTCCAAACACGCGGTGCGAGCATCTCAGCATGAGCTGCCATACGCCATGTCCATGATGGCGGGGTGCATTTCCATGGCCAACGGCGGCGGGGCCAGCGTGTTCCCCAACAGCCCGTCGCCGCTCATGATGGCTGTTCTGAACACAAACTACCCACAAACCCGGAAGTCAGCTATCACAGCAGTTGTCGCGATGCTCGGGCGCGCCATGGACAAGCGCGCCAACAAGAGGGCACGCGCTGCGATGGGCCCTGGAGCGAAGGCCAAGACTTCTGTGCTCGCCAAGTTCACGGAGGCTGCCTTCTGGGAGAGGTGCGCGCCCGATTTCCAGCAAGTGCACGTGCCCGCGAAGCGCTCGGAGGAGCAGGGCGCGCCAGACCCCGAACCTGATGACGACGACCTCGCCCGGACCAACCACGGGACCCTGTTGAATTTAGACGAAGCGTATAAGATGCTTCGGATGCTGGGGATGATCGCGGACACTGGCAGCAAGAAGGATTCCCTAGAAGTCACGGACCTGGCGTCCGACTTCAATCGCCTGTTCCAGACAGGAGTCGCCGCCTACACAACGAAGACGGCTGGGTCATTCGGCCAAGAAACAGGAGCAAGTGTATGCCTCGGCGTCGCGGGGAACGCCCACCCAGCTATCGCCGCCCCCATGGAGAGGGGGGAACTTGGTAATCACCGCGTGGCTGTGCGGGAGCGCTGAATCATCCTGACTGCCCCCGTGGTCGAACCCCACGCGCCACTTCCTGACGACTTCGTCGTGCCCTCGGGCTTCCATAAGTGGTCGTGGCCCGAACTCATGTCGACGATGGCGGAGCCGCTCGGGTTTCCTCCGGGCGCGGACGTCCCGGAGATCGCCGCGAACGCGCTCCCGCGTGCCAGGGATGTGCCTCGCTCGGACGCCGATGCCCACGAGTCCCAGAGCGGCGACGAGTACTTGCCTGACGTTGAAGGCCTCGGTGTTTGCAGAAGCGCCCCAGGGCGATATTTTCCCCGCGATGCGAGAATGGTTCCCCGTTCCCCTTAAAAACTGAGAGGGCCGCAGCGCGGGCGCGAGGGACCCGCTGGCCCCCAGCGGGGCCAGGGGCGCGTGAGCCCGCGGGCGCTTCAGCCAATTCCGGGGAGGGTATTGCGTTCAGTTCGCAGACGGCACGGAGAGTCGCATTCGCTTCGAGAGGGTTTCCGGCAAATGGTGCCCGACGTTCCGGGTGCCAAACAGAGACATCCCTGTGCTCGCCAACGAGAGCATGGACAGCATCGCGGCGAGGGTGCTCGACATGTTCGAGACGCCGGGCATCCAGCTCGGTTTCTCCAAGAAGGGGCTCTTGGCCTTGCGCGGCTTCCACACCATCTTCAACGCCAGGTGCGCCCAGGCGCGCAATGCAGACAGGGTCTCCCTGTCCGCGCGTCTCGGCATCGCCCCGTGGCACCTGGCCATGCTCTCTGCCGGCCTTGCCATCCTCGAAGTCGGGCGCGGCGCGCGCGAGCCCCCAGAGCTCGCCCTGGCGCCCGCGGCGCCCGGCGCCGGCGGGCCCGACGGCGTCGCTGGAGAAGCCCCGGCAGGCGAGGAAGTCCCCGCGGCGCAGGGCGTGCCCGAGGAAGTAGATGAAGGCATCCGGGGGCCGCACTACCCGGACTTCATCGAGGACACGCACGTCGTGCGGGCGTACAAGCTCTTTGCCGTGCTGGACGCCATTCGCTCTTGCTGGCACCCCAGGAGGGGCGCGGACACGCCCGAGGAGCGCCTCCGCAGAGCCGAAGTGGCCGAAGAACAAGCTAGCCTGCAGCAGGTTCGCGGCCCGCCTGTTGCCAGCGACGGGGCAGCGGAGGCGGGCTTCCTCGACTACGCGCCGAGTCAGACACAGCCCGGGCGCGAGCCGCGCGCGGAGGCATCGGCCGCCGCAGCCGCAGAGCCTTCGGGCGGCGCGGGCGAGGGTGGATCGCAGGTCGCGCCTGCGGCCTCTGCACCGGCTGCGCGCGGGGCGGCTGGCGCGCCTCAGTGCCTCCTCCCCACGGGCGCGGACGTCCCAGCGATGGACGTCGGTTTCGGCGTGGGCGGGGCGTCGGTGCAGACGCCCATTCCCGGCGTGACCATGGTGCCAGACAGGCAGTTGATGCAGCGCGTCCTCCTCCGTGGCGAGGCTCTGGTAAGCCTGCGCAAGGTGTGCGATGCGGTGAAGATGAAACCCGACGGCTCCAGCGCGCAGGTCGCGAAGCCGATGGGCCTGAAGTCTGACCAGTGCGCCATTGTCGTCAAAGCTGCCCTCGACCTCTACAACGTCGCCGAGTTCGACCCGCAGGGCTGGGTGACCGAGCGGGATCGCGGCGCGGCAGTTCGCTTGCGCCTGCCGAACCCCGAGGACGGCACGGCCGTCGCGAAGTACCACAACCTGTTGATGAAGTGTTGCCGGGTCAGCTATTCGCAGCATCTCCAGGTCATCAAGCAGCGCGAGGAGAGGGGCGGGGACTATCACAGGGCCCCCCGCGGCCGACCCGCGCCCGCAGCGCCGCCCCAGGGCGCCGCGGCCTGCGCCACTTCGGGGGGCGCTTCGGGCGCAGCAGCGGGCGCAAGCGCAGGCGCGGCGCCTGGCGGCAATCCGTTCGGTGACCTCGCGGATCAGCTTGCGCGGGCTGCGCGGGTGACGGCGCGGCCCGCGCCGTGGACCCACTAGGGGGCATGGGATGTTGCGGGTAAGGACACCAATGCGCGCGAGGACGCCGCGGGCTGCTTTCCGCTCGCGAGCGCGCCGGGCCGGCTGCGGGGCCGGGCCCAGTTTTCAGCCCCATTGTTCCATTTCTGCCGGGCCGTCGTTTGCAGCGGATCTCATGCGGGCGTCCGCGCGAGTGAAAAAGCATGCCCACCATGTCTCGCTTCGCCCGCGTCGGCCGAGTCTGGGGGGTGCACGCGCGTTTGCCCGTGCCCCGGCGCGCAGTCGCGACGCAGAACATCCAGTTGACTCGCGCCCACTGCCCCCCTCCCAACTCCGTCGCCCGTAGCCGCGTGGGCCCAGCCGCTTTCGGCGGAGATTTCGGCGCGCGCAGGCTTCGGGCGTCCATGGAAATTTGTTCCTCTTCCGATTCTTGCTTTGAGTGCAGGGCCGCGCTGCGCCGCGAGCCCGCTCGCTCCCGCGAGGGCATCCTCTTGCTGGTGGGCGGCTGGAAGAAGATCGTGCACTTCCCCAAACGTTGTCACAATGTGCGCTGCGGCCGCAAGTACCGCGCTGTCTGGTGCAACTACATCCAGATTGGGACGTCACGGCACTGGCACTGCCACGATGGCGACCCGTTGTACTTCTTCTTCAACTCCACCATTGGGTTTTCTTCCGAATGGCTACGGCAGTTTCATTGCCGCCTTGCCTACCAGCACGTCAGCTTCATGTCGGAGGCCCAAACGCACCTCCGGACTGCAAGAATGCGCGGCGTGGCTTCCCTTGTCCCGACCCGGTCAGATGACTACATGGCAAAAGTGTGGATTCTCTGGCGGGCACTGGTCCGTGCCCACGCCCGCGCCGTTCAGTCGGGCGCCGATCCAGTGGACTCTGTCGGATCGATTGATCTTGCAGTACCTGCGCCTGGTATCTTGCGCGGGATCGGCCCATGGTACCACGGCGCAATGGAGGCCCAAAGGGCGAGGCAATTTCACGCTGGTGAGAAGGACGCCACATTATTAGTCATGGATGGGAACCAGAAGCTCCGTCGCCGCGTCTGCGGTTATCCGTATTGCGAGCGTGTCCATTCGAAATCGCTGGGCCTTGGAATGTGGCGCTGTTGTTCCGAGACCCCGGCGCAGCAGCCGGGGAAGACGAAACGCTCTGGCGCGCGTGGCAGCGACGCCGCTGAGGGCGGCGAACCGCCGCCGCCGCATGGCGGCGACGCCGTTAAAGACGGCGAACCGCTGCTCAAGGCGCGCCGGCAAGTTGCCCGTTGCCCCGCTCATGCATCGGCAACGGGCCTGCCTGGCCCGCGGGCGAGGTCCTACGATATCCTCTCGCATCGGCAGAAAAGCGCCCTCACCGACTCGGGCAGGCCAGTCTTCGAGCTGGAGGTCCGCTACAAGTTCAACGGGGCGTGGCTGCCAGCGGACCAGCTCAACGCTGCCGCCGTTCACGCTTACCTGTCCACGATTGCTGTCAGCGGGAACTTGTCCCAACACAGCGATGAGCAATCATTAGGTCAAAGCTCTTGCAAAACCCACAAGGAAGACATAAAGACGAAACGGATGACCGCGCGGAGTGGCGGTTGGCTCTTCGCCATATCTGCGTCTGGATGCATTGTCCACCTGGACGAATTCATGGGGGCTGAGAGCATCACCCAACGCTACATGTTTGTGGCACGCTGCTGCGACATGCTCCCTGGCCTCGAAGTCCTGGTTCACGACGACGCCTGCCACCTGTGCCGGTTCGCGCTCCTCAGAGACGGCCAGAGCGACATGGCAACGAATATCGCCAAGCTGCGCTACATCACCGATCCCTTCCACTCCAAGGGGCACGTCTGGAACTGGTGTTTGGAGAACTGCGCGCCGACTTTGCCCGGCAACGCCGCGCGGCTGGCTGGCGTCAATGCCAATGCGTGTGAGCATCGATTTCGCGACCTCGGGCGCTACAGGGAGAACGTCAACGCCATGGGGAAGGAGTTCGCACGTTTCTTCTTGACAGAAATGATGGATTTTCGAAACGTAGATTGGCTCCGACGCGTGAGATCAGCTCCGTAGACATGTTTCACTTGTCCTTGATTTTCCCAGATATGCACTCATGCGCCGATACCTGGTAGCATTCGGCCGCATTCTATATGCATACTCCCGGGGGGGACGGCCAGGGCCCTCAAGGGCGAATGCCCCATGCTTCCCGCATCCTCACCAGCCCACCCAGAAACGAAGCTTATCCAGAAGAGGCCCGCCGGATGCCCCCAAGACGCCCCCAGTGCACTCTGGCTGCGTCTCTCTCGCTTGCCTTTGCGCGGGCTCTTGCGCGGGCGCTGTCCGTTCGGATCGGCGAACACCCTTCGGGGGATAATTAGGTTGGGGTGTGGGAAGGGGGCCAATTGGAGTTCAAGCATCGCATGGCACCTCATAGCATAGCATCGCGTAGCATCGCATAGAATAGCATCGCATAGCATAGCGTTGCTTGGCATAGCGCAGCATAGCATTGCACAGCAGCATATAAACACCAGGGGACACCCCCCCGGACACCCGCGGGACAATCGCGGGCCACCGCGGGACACCGCGATACACCACGGGAAACCCACGGGACACGCGCGGGACACCTGCGGGGCATCGCCGGCCAGCCGTGGGCGGGCAATATTCAGCCCAGCATTCCTCTCGCCAGCCCAAGCGGCCTCGACTCGCCCGCACACACGACACGAACACGACACCGATGCCGATTTCCCGGTGGGGGGCTTTCCGTTCCACGCGATTTTTCCCCAACCTCCAATCATGCCGCATCGTTTCAGGGCTCTTTTCAATGACGTGTGCGAGTTTGCACCCACCTTTTACTACTCCTTTTCACGCTGCGGCGCTGCCTTGCGGCGCTGGTGCGCAGTCATCCGAGTTAGGGTCACCCACTCTTGCTGTCGAGGAAAAACCATTGACAGAAGGGCCCTCCCCCTGCCCTCATTCCCTCCCCAAGCCCACCCCCGGGAGCGCGTCGCTGGCGACGACACCGTCGTCGTCGTCGCCGTCGTCGCCTTTGTGGTTTCCGTCATCTTTGTCGTCGTCGTCGTCGTCGTGGTCGTCGTCGTCGTCGTGGTCGGAATCGTTGTCCAACCATTCTCGTCGCCACGGCTGGGCGTGGCTCGGCAGGTTGGCCAGCATTAACACTACGAGGTTGTCCTGCGGAGCGTTTCTCGGCGGAGTCGCACGCGTTCTAAAGAGGAGAAGCCCCAGGCAAGGAGGGCACTGAATCGGAGGAGGAGGAGGAGGAGGACGACGAGGAGGAGGAGGAGGGGGAGGAGGAGGATGAATAAGTGAAACAGAAGAACGGACGAGGAGCAGGAGGAGGACGACGACGATGACAAATGTGAGTACGAGGGGGAGGAGGAATAGGAGGAGGAGGAGGAGGAGGAGGAGGCGGAGGAGGAGGAGAAGGAGGAGGAGGAGAAGGAGGTGAAACAGAAGAACGAGGAGCAGGAGGAGGACGACGACAATGACAAACGGGAGAACGAGGAGGAGGAGGAGGAGGAGGAGGAGGAAGAGGAGGAGGAGGAGGAGGAGGAAGAGGAGGAGGAGGACGAAGAGGACGTGGAGGACGAGGAGGACAAGGGGGACGAGGAGGACGAGGAGGACGAATGATGATGACGACGGCGCCGATGGGGATGATGCTGATTGTGACGATTGTGATGATCATGATGATGATAGGGTTGATGATGGTGATGGTGATCTTTCGGAGGGCGACGACGAGGATGGCGGTGAGGATGATGATGCTGATGATGATGATGCTGCTGATAATGATGATGATTCTGATTATGATGCTGCTGCTGCTGCTGATGATGATGCTGATGCTGATGCTGATGCTGATGCTGATGCTGATGATGATGATGATGATGATGATGATGATGATGATGATGATGATGATGATGATGATGATGATGATGATGATGATGATGCTGATGCTGATGCTGATGCTGATGCTGATGCTGATGCTGATGACGGGACTCCTTGGACTCCCCGGACTCCCCGGACTCCCTGGACTCCCCGGACTCCCCCGGACTCCCCGGACTCCCCCGGACTCCCCGGACTCCCCGGACTCCCCGGACTCCCTGGACTCCCCGGACTCCCCAGACCCCCCCGGACTCCCCGGACTCCCCGGACTCCCCGGACTCCCCGGACTCCCCGGACTCCCCGGACTCCCCGGACTCCCCGGACTCCCCGGACTCCCCGGACTCCCCGGACTCCCCCTCCCCGGACTCCCCGGACTCCCCGGGACTCCCCGGACTCCCCCGGACTCCCCGGACTCCCCGGACTCCCCGGCCTCCCCGGACTCCCCCGGACTCCCCGGACTCCCCGGACTCCCCGGCTTCCCCCGGACTCCCCGGACTCCCCGGACTCCCCGGACTCCCTGGACTCCCCGGACTCCCCGGACTCCCCGGACTCCCCCGGATTCCCCGGACTCCCCGGACTCCCCGGACTCCCCGGACTCCCCGGACTCCCCGGACTCGACCCAGATGCGCACCGCTCTCCGAGGGGCTAGGCCGCAAAATTCCCCAGCGCGGCGAGGCGTTAGGCCGCAGGGGGGTTGCTTCGAGTTCGAGCAGGTTGGCATTGGTACAGCCCGCCGACTACATCGAGCTAGAGCTCTACGATGAGGACGACGAGGCTCCAGGCCCGTCGCCCGCCAGCGGCGTGACACAGGCGCAGCCCTGTGCGCCTGTCGCCGCCGCCGCCGCCCGATCGCCGTGCGTGAACCCCAGAGTGCCCGCGACCTTGGCACCTGGGAGTGGGCCCCCGCTGGGAAATGGGCCAGCGGGCGGCGGTGGAAGAGACTGATGGATAAACCACGGGCTCGCCATGTCGCGCTGGGGCCTCGGTGTCAGCGCGGGGTGGCGAGTCTAGTGGCGTGCCTAACCTAACCTAATCCTCCCTCCTCCCTCTTCCTCCTCCTCCTCCTCCTCCCTCCTCCCTCCTCCCTCCTCCCTCCTCCCTCCTCCCTCCCCCTCCTCCTCCTCCTCCTCTCCTCCTCCTCCTCCTCCCTCCCCTCCTCTTCCTCCTCCTCCTCCTCCTCCTCCTCCTCCTCCTCCTCCTCCTCCGCTTCCTCCGCTCCGCCTCCTCCTCCTCCTCCTCCTCCTCCTCCTCCTCCTCCTCCTCCTCTCCGCCCCCTCCCCCTCCCCCCTCCCCCCACTGAGATGTTTAGTTCTGAATGCGCAAAACCCTGAGCCCTAATAGTTACAGTCCACTGCTGTCTATCACTGTCTGCTGCTACCTTGCATGTGAAACTGACATAAGCTGATATTCTCAGTCTCATTCTACTTTCTAAGGGCTGTTGTAAAAAGTCCAAGGGAAAAGTCGCATCTAAAAAACACTGGTTTTCAGCTCCAGCTCGAGAGAGGAAGAGGAGATCAGGAAAGATGAGGATCTGATCGCGCCTGCAGCGCCATACTCACGTGTATCTGGTCGACCCAGTCGAACTTGATGATGCTCTCCAGGTCGCTCTCTGAATACGTATCTGGCCTGTGTCATATTCGTCTCGCCGTAGCATTCTTCTGAACCATTTCCATATCAAGATAGCCGGTCGTGAGCAACTTCATCATCTGCCTGAAGACTCCCGGCTTTGTCATAGCATCCGCGACCATGATCTCCGTCGGTACATGTAATGTCCACCTGATTCTGGTTGTAATCCTTTCTTCCCTCAAGGCCATGATGGGAAGGCGTTGTAACTTATCCTGAGGAACTCCTTTGAGTCCGGTCACCAGCTCGAATACGTCCTTGCAGTCCGTCCAGTGATCCAGGGGAATCTCATAAGCTCCGACCGTGTTGATGTCCATCATCTTGCGTATCCTGTCTTTCTGAGGTATGTGTTCGTCCATCTGCATTTCCGTGATCCGTAAAGCTATCATCTGGGCATTGCTCACCACGCTCAGCGCACAGTTGGTTTCGCCCATGGAGGTCGAGTGAGCCACCTTCTTCGCCTTGTTCGAGAGAATAGCCATCGGGTGACAATAACCACTGAGGCAACTCTTGTCCGTGACAATGTCTGTCTTGGGGTCAACCAACATAGGAACATCACTCATGAGAAGAATAGCTTGTCCTTCTTGAGGGTACACACTCGTTTTCGTAGTATGATTAGCGTCGCCAATTGCCCGCAGGCAGAAAGGTCCTCGAAGCCGAGGGTAGTGAAGTCCAAGAAGTTGATTGTCATTCTGCGCCTTCTTCAATACTGCATTCGCTCGCTTGAGGTGCATAACTTTCGGCTCGTTGTTGAAACCCTGCAGTTGAGTAACTTCCGTCAGGATATGTACATTGCATTGACATAAAAACAACATGCTGGTCAAAATACTCCTGAACCCGTGTATGTGCTGAGCCGATACCAACTGATCATCGCCAAGAGGAGGTACTTCACATGGTTTGATGTTGGCCAAGTTCTGCGTCTGCTGAATCAAAACACTGTCATTCTCCAGCCTGCTGTACTGAGCTCCGTTGTGAGTGAAGGGTAACTGCTGCCGCTTGACCGCTCCGAATTTAGTCTCCAGCAGTTGACGCAAGAAATTCAATATTTGCTGTCTCGATTCTGATAAGAGATCGTCCACATGTATTGATAGACACGCCGCCAACTTGTCCGTCATGGATATGAGCAAGCTCTCTGAAACTCCACATTCTTGTGCTCTATGAGGGTGTCGCCGTCGAAGTATATCTATGTCCTTCACTGTCCAGTACACAAAATTGTCGTCCCACAGGCTGATACGTGCTTCAAGATGGGAAACCAGAAATAACGTGAGAGCGATCTGCCACAAGTGAGGTGCATCCACCAGTCCGTACATAGGCTTGAGCAGTTCCAACAAGAACAGACCATAATCCACTGGCCGTACCACCACAGAGCTGCCCTTGATGTCCGCGAGGTGTCGCCACACGTTGGCCGGAGGATTGAGGTAGACCTTCCTGACCGTGGTACACGATAACTTTAGCTCCTTCGAGCGCTTCCTCAACTCATCGAACGATAGGCCCTGAAGAAATGCCGTGGATATGTCCCAGCTCTCAAGCTCTGTCAAGTAGTGACACTGCGCCATGCTGACCACCAGCTTCTGACTGATCCTTGATGCCGTACTGGAGTGTCTCTGTATCTGGTGTTTCTGGGAGTCCAAGAAGCCGCGTCCACATAATCTGGATTTTACTTCCCATTTCTGAGTCTTCGGGTTGAACTTCCACTTGCGAACCCAAACCGCGTCGATGATATTCTTGGAGTCCAGGTTCTTGACCGCCGCGCATGCGAACACCGTGTGAGTGCAAAACGCCGTGAGTTCGTGCCGATCCGCAGCCTCGACCAGATCCCAATTCTCGTAGATCTCCTGCTCCGTCAGGTTGCCGTCCGCTTGAGATGCATAGATCACCGCTTCGCCCGTGTACAAGTCGAACAAGAAACACTGGTTCTCCTTCCAGGGTCCGGCGATAACCCATGCTGCCTGTGATCGTTTCCAAGGAAGGTTACCTGAGGGTGCATCGTCCGTCTGCCTGATCTCGTCCGTGAAGAAGTTTGCCTGACGTTGCTGTTCCAATACCATAGTCATAGAATCCGCCATGTATGCTTCTCTAACGTCGTTCAGATACTCCTCATCGTCCATTGTCATAAACATACAGCTGGTTGAGGTGTTCCGTCTGGTGAAGATGTCCTCGTCCTTTCCAACATAGTGTGAACTCTCTGGCATATCAACTCGAACGGGGTACTCGATGGAAACGGGTTCTGCTGAAGGCAGTCCGTTGAGTTGTTCCCAATCTGCGGCTGAGAGTCCAAGAAGTGATGAATCATTCGCATTCTCCGAGGTATCAGCTGGTACTTCCACCAGAGGTCCGCCTTCTGCACTTTGTTCTCCGTCTGCGTCAGCAATAGGTGTTACGTTCTCTTCCATGACCTTGCTAAGTTCCCGAGAGATGTCCAGGTCGCTTTCCGTCGGTCGTGCCGGCGGAGATTCTCCAGCGTAAGGTCGTTGAGCAGGTTGCTCCATCGACGTTGACATTCCTGGATCTGCTTCGTGATCTCGTTTTGAGGCTGGTTCGCGTCCAGCACTCGGTCCATCTCGAGAACCTGCATAAGGTCGGTACGCCGGCTGTACGATCGCGTCCTGTCCGGGAACTCGGTCACCTCGATCTCGCTTCTGCACAGGCTTGCGTTCGATGTTCGGCTCTCTGGATGTCGTAGGTGTTCTTGAGCAAGTCGTGCTTGACGAGGGTCTCGCAATGTCTGTGAGAGGCACTGCCGTGCTAGAAGAAGGTGTTGACATCTGATGATCTTGACTTGACACTTCCATGGCAGATTTGTCCTGAGTGTCTGCGGGACCCATCGATGCCGTCTGATCAGGTTCCTGCCGAGAGGAGTCCGCCATTATTTCGCTCAAAGGCCTTGACATGTCGAAGTTCTCCGAGGAAATTAGAGAGTCATCAGGAACCAATTGTCCGGCTGTCGCTTGAAGAGGAACTGGTCGAGCAGGTTGAGATACTTGATGAGCTGGATGAGGTACTTGGTGAACAGGCTGAGGTACTTGATGAACAGGCTGAGGTACTTGATGTCCGGATGAGCTCGAGGAGGAATGTACGAGTTCTTTGCCATGTCGTTCATCATTCATCACCTTGCTGAGCTCACCAGAGAGGTCGACTCTGTCGGACTTGGGAGAAGCCTGTATCATTTCCTTGCCATGTCCTTCTTCGCTCATCACCCTGCTAAGCTCGCCCGAGAGATCCATCTTGCTTGTGTCCATGCGTCGAGACGTGTTCTGAATAACCGGTACCGTGGAGGAAGGCTGAGCTTCTGCCGATATCGGAACGAGCTCCGATCTGTCACGTACTGTCCGTCTCGATACATCAGGTGAATATTCCAGCGAGCTCATGTCCCAGCTGTCGTCGTCCGGCAGGAGGCTGACCATGTCCTTGAGGTCCTGATCGATATCTCTCATGCTCTCCGGCATGGTTTCCACGTTGCCCAGGTCGTCGATGTTGGGAATCTCGTAGTCGTCCAAGAAGGGGTTTACCGGTAGCTCGGTTCGGTACATGAGGAAGAATGAGGTGTCCTCCCAACTTCCTTTTGAGTAGTCTGCTACGTTAAGACCCTTGTTTGGACGAACTTCCTGTGCCAGGTAATCTGCATGATTTGCTCGCGACCACGTCACCAAAAGTCCATGGAATATCCGATCGAGAGCTGGTATCCGTTTGACTGATGTCCCGTACAAGAGTCCATCTACGCTCTTCAAGTGGAAGACCTTCTTGTATATCTGCATGCACAGCGTCCAGTGGTTCACCAGTCGCAGCTGAGCTGCTGGAGGAAAACACGCCATCACATTTCCGTTGAAGGTCTTTCCGAGCCGCGTATACTGTCCGTAAGCTGTGCCGTCCACGAGGTCCATCAGCTTGAAGAGGTTCTCAGTGTCCTCATTCTTCTGCAGGAGGTACACGAAATTGTTGCCATTGCCGAGAGGAATTTTTTCCAACTTCACCGTGTGCCGTCGGATGTGTCGTGTTGGCAGGATGTAGGGAATACCGTTCCACACGACAATGCCCGTGCCCTGAGTGAGCTTCACGAGTTCAGCTGGTCCTCGCCAGCCGGATTGATCCTTCCTTTCTGGCACTCGGTAGATATCCACTGGCTCGCCTGGTTGAAGTCGCTGTCCAGGAGGTGTCTGCTGCTGCCGGGTGCGATTGCATCGTGCAATGCGCTCTTCAACGAGACTCTTGGCCATTGCGATCTTCGCTTGCATTCTCAGTCTCAGAGCCGATTCGAATGGGTCCGGACAGCTGTCGACTGCCGAAGTAACTGAATCAAGAGTAGTCGCCTCCATGTCGTAGAAGTCTCGTGGAGTGAATCCAAGCACCACCTGGTTCGCAGACTGGCCGCCGTACGACACAAGAGAGTTCGAGACCATGGCTGATTCATGGATAATGTCGGCGTTAGTGACCTGCAGTCCTTGAGCCTGGCAACTCTTCTTCAACTTGAGCGAGCAGAGTCTGACAAGTGAGATCCAGCGCTCCACCAAGCCCGTCAACGTGTGGTCATCCGTTCCAGCAAAGCTGCGCCTGATGTTGAATTTGTCACACATCCTCGAGCACAGTTCTGATACAAGGCCACCTTCCTGATCGAGGATAAGTCGTGCTGGGGGTCCGAAGTACCGTATCCAACAGCGTAGTACTGACGTAAGAATTTCTTCTGCAGTACGATCCTTGAGGAAGTCCGCGATCTTGTACTTGCTGAACTCATCGATGATCAGGATGAAGCACTCGTCCCACTGGAAGAACAGGTCTATCTGTACTCTCTGGTTGAAATGTACTGCCATGGAGATGCCAACCTGAGGCTTGGTGGCTGGAGGTAGAAAGTCTCGACAATCTCTACAGGCCTTCGGAACGACAGGCAAGATCTTGGCCACGAAAGGTATCCAACAATCTCCTTGCTTGAGCAGTATCGCCATATCTGGAACCGAGGCGTGCCAGAAACGTATATGAAGTCCAAGAAGACATCGAACACATTCTTTTCTGTCTTTATTCTCTGCCGCTTCCTTCAGCTTCTTGAGGAGGTTCGCCAGGTTGAAGCTGGGCTTCACGTCATACCATTCCTTCTTGGCTATCTTCGGCTCCTCCTTCAGCGTGCCTGGGTCGTCCTCGGAAGCTGGCTTTTCTGGCTCGTTCTTCTTGGCCGGTTCTTCTGGTGCCAGTGCTGGCGATTGATCTCCCGAAGCATCGGGAGCCCGTTCCAATGGCACGTCTTGTAGAGGTTGTACTGCTGGTTCGTCTTCGTCAGGAGGTTCCTCGGGTGCTGCCACCAGAGGCTCATCTTCTGAATCCTCAGCTTGGGCAGCCGGTGCAGCTGCCGCAGGAGCTGGAGCAGCGACTGGAGCCGGTGCGCCACGAGGAACCGATCCTGCCATCTTGCATTGCCCTTGAATACGCGTGTGAGGTTCCGTAGTCTTCGTGCCGTGCTTGCAGCGGGGGCACGTCCAGTAACTTGTGTAGTTGCAGCCGTCGGCGTTCTCCGTCAGAAACTCTTCATGATAGTATCCGGTCTTGGCCTGGCCGATGATCTTCATGATGTCCTTGCCGATGGCGTCGCACAACTGCTTGGGGTAGATTGCAGCTCGAGCCGTCCGGTGTACTCCATCCGTATGGCCAACGAGCTGCCCGTGAGGAACCTTGCATTTGCAGTGTCGAGTAGCTCCGCGAAGACCGAAGGTACTCAAGTATCGTGTCCTTTTCCGTATTGGTTCGCCGTTCTCATTGACTGCACCGAATGGACAATGATCTCCAACGTAGGGCCGTAGTCCCAGTCCTGAAAGACATCGTAGAGAAGACTTGTCCCAAATCTCGCTGGTGGCTGGGTTCTCGACCGCTGCATGTTCACCACGCTTCTGTCCATCTTGTATATCCGAGACACACCAGCTGAGAGTGGGGTCCTGAGCTTCGCGTTCTGCTTCTCGTTTTTCCGCATTTCCTTTTGAGGCCTGGGACCAAGGTGTGCATGTAGGAGCCCACCAGGTGATCTTGATGCCCAGCGTGTGCCTGATCGCCGTGAGGATGCTCTGATGCTCCGAGTCTGCCAAGTTCCAACCGCACCGGTAGTCCACAGGAAACGCCATCTGCAGACCGAGCCGCATGCACCTGAGGGAAAGACGACCACTTCCAGACATACGTTCCTGCATGTGTACTTTGAAGCCTTTCATATGATCCATCCACAACGTCGCATTGCGAGGGGTGATGACAGGCAACATAGTCTGCTGGTAGAAGTCCTCAGGCCACGCCCGGTACTTTCGTTCGAGCTCAGAAACATCATCACGATCACAAGAGGTAGGCCACATATTCGCTCCTGTCCACATGTCGCCAGTAAACGAGGCCCACTGCTTGTAGAACATCTGGCTGATCTGCATCGGTGTAGTCCGTGTTGTTATTGATGTTGAGCGTTGAGGTCGACCTTCGTTCCGTTCTGCTGCATCTGCTTGATATTCTCTATGTCTCATTCTACTTTCTGAAGTGCTGCTGTTGAAGGCCGACTTGTTCTCGCTCGTCTGCGTTGAGATCTCGCATTTGTCACTCGAAGTCTGAGGCGAATCCTTTCGAGGCGTTTGTCCATGATCCGGCAATAACGCGGGCGACGTGAACCCTGCAACGCTCGAGGAGCACGCTGCAGGGATTTCTGACCTGTGACAAACCAATGGTTTTCCTGAGGGCTCCGAGTGATCCACATGCAACGCCGTACTGACATTCGACTTCGCAGTCTGGTTAACGTCAAAGATGAACTCCATGTAATCCTTCACTGCTTGCCGTAGAGCTGAAGCTTCTTCTCCGGTGTTGGCCGTAGGGTCGTCGATCGGCAAGAGGTAGTGGCCCGAGTCCGTGTACAGAATACGTAAGAAAGAAGTTGGTGCCACCTTCTTGCCCATTGATCCGATGTGATTGATGACCAACACCCCGTCCTTGTTGGGAAGAACATTCGTGTACATGGATGCCACATGCTCAATCATCGACTCGTTCGGAAGAAGGCAAGGGCACCGCGAACCTGAACCGCCGAGAAGATCCATCGTGAATGTGCTCCTGGGTAGCGCCTTCAGGTTCAGGGGAATCGTGCCGAGCCCAAGCGATGGACTGGCCTTGCCGTCAATACCAGACAACTTGGAGTGCGAGTTCTTCAGCGTGATGTCTTGGCCCTTGGGCCATAACAAATGATCGCATATCTCACGTGCCGTGTCCGTTCCGCCGAGTCCTTTGGAAGCACCTGGATCAACAATCAAACCCAGACGCTGCCTGCCACGCACGCTCGTCATGAGAATCATTTCTTCATCGTGGCCCCTGGTTGTCGGATAGCAAGCGTTGTTGACCGCGAAGAGGTTCGTGTGAGTAGGCCAAAGATCGGACAACGAACCTTTGTTCGCTCCTGCATATGAAACATCACCATCTGCGTCCAGTCGTCCAGGAGTGTCTGGTTTGTCCCGAACGGGCCGATCTGGTAAACCGTAGGTCGAGGAGGAGGCCGAGCTTCTTGTCGCTTGAGGTCTGTCGGGTACTCCGCGGTTGTTCTGACTCTCGACACCCTTGACCAGGTCGCTGAAACTCGTTTTGCGTCCTGGAGGCTGGTCCTCTTCTCCTCGCGCCGTTGTCGTGGGTGACGCCCAGGTTCCTGGAGGTGGAGAAGGTGCCGCCGAGGAAATCACGCTCCACGAGCTGTCCGAGGGACTGTCTTCTGAAATGGAGTCAAAGCCGGTAGACCAAGGAGGTGTCCGGCCTGCGTTATTGAACTTCTGCCAAGCACTGCGAAATGAAGGAGACTTTGACGATTTGCCTTCCTTGCCCTTGCCGCGTCCTTTTCCTTTCTTTGGATTCTCGTCAGGAAGCATGTCGTCATCCAGGTAGAAGTCGGACTCCTGCCGGCTCCATTGTGAGTAATCCAGGTCGTCAGGTCCACGATGTCCAGCGGCGAGAGCAGCTCCTGTGTATTCCGTATTCGCTTGGTAATCGCTGAAGTGATGCAAAGTCTGCGTATATCCTGCATTGTTTTTCCCATCTTGATTTCCAGCGGCTGATCGATGCTTGGCTGGGCAGTCCTGGTCTCGATGCCATTTTGAGCCGCACGTACTGCATCCGTTGCTGTCCTGCTTGTTCTTCGTCTTGCCGCCGTTGCCTTTCTTGCCGTAGAGTGCGTCTGATGAATGGTGTTGGCCTGCATCACGTCCTTTGCCTTTTCGTCCGCGTCCTCGACCTTTGGAGCCTTTTCCACGTCCTTTGCTGCGAAAGCGTCCTTTGCCTTTTCCTTTCCTCTTGAAACCGCCATATCGCCACTTGGGTCTGAATCCAGTCATTTGATAGGCTTCCTCCAGGTCGAGCTCGTCAAGATAGGATTCGACTTCATCTTGATCATACCAATTCCAGTAACTGTCATAAGCACCATATCGCCATTCACCAGATTCTGCAACCATATAATCTCGATGGTGTAGGTCCGTGTCTTCGTCATATGTGAAATCTATATACTCATCTTGATCTTCATCTGTATAAAAAGAGAGATGGTAGTCTTCGTCGTTCAGCTCCTCATCGTCGTGCTCTCCGTAGTGTCCATGATGATGAGTGACTCCAGCTGCCATTTCTTGCTTTGCGATTCTGCTTATCATGCTGTAGATCTGGTTGAACTGTGTCAGGTCGCCATTGTGATGAAGCTTTATGTCCGCGACCCGTCGTGCTGGAAGGCCGCTCCACTTGAAGAGGAGGTGAGTCCGTCCGGTGTCATTCAGCTGAAGTCCCGCCTTGCTCTCTGCCTCATCGTACCGTTGCTTGAACCGTAGGAGAAAGTCTTGCAATGAACTCGAGCCCCTGCGCGTGTCCCAGAATCTATCCAATATTTCGCCCTGCTTGTCCTGGTCGTGAACCTCGAAGGCCTCCTTGAGACGTTGGATGAGGTGCACGACACCAGCAGGATTTTCTGGCACAACAACCGATCCATCGTGAGGGTCGAGCACTGCATCTGTCTTCGCAAGAGCAAGAGCCGCATCACCAGTATATATTTGACCATTCCGATCCACTCTCATATGCATTGCCACCTCGAACGCCTGGTCCAAGAGCCTGCTAGCAACAAGAGGCCCTGCTTCTTCATCCGTGATAGGAGTGATTCTCCACCAGAGGTGGAGGCGCTCGAGGAAGTTCTTGAACGTGTATTCTGGCAGGCCCGGCTTCCAGCCGGGAGGTACATAGCGAGTAAACTCTGGAAGAGTGTTCGGGAGCTTCCAGTCTGCTCCGCCACCGGCCGCCATCGTCCCGTAGGTGTAGAAGAGGGGAAGGAGGATGAGCTGGTAGATCACCACAAAAAACAGGAAGATCGAGAGGAACCTGTTGATGCTCCTCAGCGGGCCCTTGTCGGGCCCGGTGTTGGTGATGATCACCGTCTTGAGTACTCGCGCCTGGCGGCGCGCGGCGGGCGCTATCGCGCGCCCGGTGCCGGCCGAGGAGGGGCAGGCTGGAGCTGGAGCTGAACCCCAGCTCCGCTACCAAACTGAGATGTTTAGTTCTGAATGCGCAAAAACCCTGAGCCCTAATAGTTACAGTCCACTGCTGTCTATCACTGTCTGCTGCTACCTTGCATGTGAAACTGACATAAGCTGATATTCTCAGTCCCCTCCCCCCTCCCCCCCTCCTCCCCTCCCGCCCCCACCTTCCTCCTCCTCCTCGCCTCCTCCTCCTCCTCCTCCTCCTCTCTCCTCTCTCTCTCCCTCTCTGTCTCTGATCGCAGTGAAACGGAGACCCCCCACCGGGAAATCGGTTGCGGTTTCGTGTTCGTGTCGTGCGTGCGGGCGAGGCGCAGCTGCGCGTGATCCTCCTGTAGCTAGGCCGAAGTAGGAGCAAAAGGCCGTCCGCCCGTCCGCCGGTGGCTGGGACTGGGCCCGCGGTGGCCCGCGGTGTCCCGTGGTGTCCCGTGGTGTCCCGTCCGCCGGTGGCTGAGACTGGGCCCGCGGTGTCCCGGCGGTGTCCCGTGGTGTCCGGTGGTGTCCCGTGGTGTCCCGTTGGGTGCGATCGATAGTGAGATCGATACTGAGATCGATGTGGTGCCCCGCGGGATCCCGTCGTATCCCGTTGAATGAGCTCGATAATGAGATAGATAGTGAGATCGACAAATGTCCCGTGGTGTCCCGTGGTGTCCCATTGAGTGAGATCGATAGTGGGATCGATGCTGAGATCGATGTGGTGCCCCGAGGTGTCCCTTTGTATCCAGCTGAGTGAGATCGATAGTGAGATCGATAGTGAGATCGACAGGTGTCCCGAGGTGTCCCGTTGAGTGAGATCGATAGTGATATCGATCGTGAGATCGATAGTGAGATCGATGTGGTGTCCCGCGGAATCCCGTGGTGTCCCGTGGTGTCCCGTTGAGTGAGATCGATAGTGAGATCGATAATGAGATCGACAAGTGTCCCGTGGTGTCCCGTGGTGTCCCGTTGAGTGAGATCGATAGTGAGATCGATCGAGTCAGACGTTGGTTCCCCCCCTCTCCCCCCCACACAACCTCCTTATCACCCGAAGGGTGATCGTATAGGTATTATATACATATATATATATATATATACTAGAACCAGCGCGCGCGCTTCGCGCGCGCTCAGGTTCTAGCCCAGGCCGGGGGGGCGCTGGACGATCTTGGACAACGCTATCAAACACAGGCGCGCGACGGCATCTGAGGAGGTTCTGGGGTGTTCCGCATGCTTCGTCAGCTGGCTGTTGGAAGCACCTCTTGGGTGCCTCTTGGGGGGGCGTTTGAGGGTCCCTTGGGGGCATCGGCTCTGCAATCTGAAGCCGTCATTGGCCGTCTTGGCTGCGTGGAGGCCCGACTTGAGGCCACCTGCGGCCAAATTGAGGCAATACGGAAGCCTCCCGGGGGCCTCCTGGAAGCAGTTTTGACGCATCGAGGGCACTCTTGGGCTATTTTAAAACCTCTTGGACGTCTCCTACGGGCCTTTTGGGCCCTCGGGAAGCTTTTGGGGTCCTCTTGCCTCTTGGCCTCCTGTGGGCCTTTTGGGGGGAACGCTCTGCTGTTGGGTCGCGTTCCCCTTCTTGGGCCTCTCTTGGGGCTCTTGGGGCCCTCTCGGGCCGTCTTGGGCGCCTCAAGCACCGTCTTGGGGCCCTCGCGGGCCGTCTTGGGGCCCTCTTGGAGGCCTCTTCCTCTATATTGGAGCGGTATTGGAAGCCTCTTGGGCCGTCTTGGAGCATCGGGATGCCAAAAGGCCGAAAACATTAAAACCCGTCAAAGCCCAATCGTAAAACAATGAGTTGTGCCTCTTGGGGCCACCTTGGGAGATCTCTTGGAACCTCGTCGGCCCTCTTGGGAGCTTCTTGGGGGCCTCTTGGATCCGATTGGGGGCCTCTTGGGACTTCCCGAGAACCTCTCGGGGTAGAAAGCTCGGATTCTCAGTTCGTGTTTCCCTTCTTGGGCCTCTCGTGGGGCCGTCTTGGGGCCCTCTCGGGCCTTCTTGGGCGCCTCAGGCACCGCCTTGGGGCCCTCGTGGGCCGCCCAGGGCCCTCTTGGAAGCCTCTTCGGCTATCTTGGAGCTGTCTTGGAGGCCTCTTCCTCCTCCTCGTCCCCCTCCTCCTCCTCCCACTCCAGCTCTCTCTTCTCCTGATCTTCCTCCTCCTCCTGCAGCGTGTTCCGGAAGGCTCCCGCCGGAACATGCTGTGCACAAGTGCTGTCACTGCTCCCGCCTCAGTGCCCTGGGTGGTGGGTCAGAGGCCTCATGGGTGTTGGTTTGGATCTCGTGGTTGGCCTGTCGGAGACGTCGTGAAGGCAGTTTCACAGCTTCTCGGTAGCCGTTTTGGGACCGTTGTGGGGCCTCCTCCGGGCTGTTTTGTGGCCTCTTTAGGCATCGTTTGGGCTTCCTGGGTGCCTCTTGGGGGCCTCCTGGGGCCTCTTGGGGGCTCCTTGGGGCCTCCTGGGGCACTCTTCAAGCGGGAGGGTCGAATTTTGGAGTCGTGGTCCCCCTCTTGGGCGCATCTTGGGGCCGTCTTGGGGCTCTGTTGGGCTGTCTTGGGCGACTCTGGGGCCGTCTTGGAACCCTCTTGGGACGTCTTGGGGCGCTCTTGGGGGCCTATTGAGCCGTCTTGGAACTTCGGACAGCCGAAAAGGCTGAAAGGCCAAAGTCGTCCGAATACCTGAATAAAATTGACCATTTCGGCCTCTTGAAGCGCTCTGGAGAGGCGTCTTGAAGCGTCGTGGAGTGTCTTGGGGGGCCTCTCGGGCCGTCTTGGGCCTATCTTGGGCGTCCTGGAGCGGTCTTTCGGGGACTCGGGGCCCGCTTGGGCCGTCTTGAGAGCCTCTGGAGGCCCTCCTGGACTATTTTGGACCTCCCCGGCCGCCCCGTCCTCCCACGGGTGGTCGGAGGCGGCGGCCTCCGAGGCCCAGGACGCGGAAACCCTGTAAAAACACATGGAAAATGAGCCCCGGTACTCCCCCTGCCCCCTCGGGGCAGCCGCCCTGGGCGCCCGGGCGTCGTGCACGGGGATACATATATATATATATATATATATATAATATATATATATATATATATATATATATATATATATATATATATATATACAAGTGGCACGTGTGTGCCCAGGCTCATACAACAAGCTGAAGGGGCGTTTGAAGCAGGAGTGACATGCAACAGCGAAGTCGCACTCGAGCGCAAGTGGGGTTGCCACACCTTGCGATGTGTGTACCAGGGCCCCCCAGGAAGCCTCAGGAGGCCCGACTTGGATACCAGAAGAGGCTCCAGGAGGCCCCAGGATTGTGAGTGTTGTGTGTGTGTGTGATGTGTGCTTTGTGTGGTGCGTGCTTTTTGTGTGTTGTCGGTGTTGTGTGTGTGTATGTTATGTTTGTCTAGCGTGTGATGTGTTGGGCGTGATTTGTGTCTCTGTGTGTGCATGTAGTTCTGAAGCCCCAGGAGGCCCCAGGAGGCCCCAGGCGGCCTCAGCAGGCCCAGGAGAACTCCAGGAGGCTCCGAGGCGGGGTCTGGGGTACCAGAAGGTCCAGAAAGCCCCAGGAGGCCCCAGGAGGTTCCAGGAGGCCCCCAGGAGGCTCCGAGGAGGGGTCTGGGGCTCGATTTTGGGAGGATGTCTCAGGCGAAACCGCCATTCTCTGAGAATCGGGGTCAAAATTATTGAAATTACCATGTGTTTTTGAAGGGTTATGTTAAAATGTTGAAATTCCCATGTGTTTTTGGACCCTGACGTCACGATCTGCGTGAGGGGTGCCACCGATTTTCAGAATTTCGAGGATGTCCCGAGCGAAACGGCCAGAAAAATCGCGGACGCGTGCGCATAATCGCCTCTGAGCTCTACTCCCTCGGAGAGGTGCGTATGATAATATATATATATATATATTATATATATATAATATATACATATATATATATATACATATATATATATACTAGAACCATCGCGCGCGCTTCGCGCGCGCTCAGGTTCTAGCAGGCCCCAGACCTTGAGGAATTCATTGCTCCACTAAAGCAGTGGACGACAGTCCACGCATGCCAATCTGCATTCCGAAAGGCCTTCGTGGAAAATGGTTGTGTAGGGGGGCGGAGGCCGTATGAATCGGGTTCCCAGAAGGCCTTCTGGGAGCATGGGTTTGGGGGCGTCTTGGGGAGCCTGTTGGGGCGTGCCGTCGTCGTCGTCGTCGTCGTCGTCGTCGTAATGTCGTCGTCGCCTATTGGGGCACGCCGTCGTCGTCGTCGTCGTCGCCGCTGCCGTCGTCGTCGTCGTCGTCGTCGTCGTCGTCGTCGTCGTCGTCGTCGTCGTCGTCGTCGTCGTCATCGTCGTCTTAGTCGTTTCGTCGTCGTCGGTTCAAGAGGGCACTTGGGGCAACTTTGTGCGAAACGATCTGCGGAGGGCCGCGAGAAGGCGATCAGTCATGTTCCCAATCAACTTCCCAGACAACTATCCTGTAGCATGATGGTACTTCGAAGCCTCCGGAGACTCGCGGGCCCATGATGAACCATGTCCCCAGAAGGCTTTCTGGGGATGTGGTTTGTTGGGGTGTGTTGGGGGGTCTCTTGGGCGTTCCATGGGGGCCCCTTGGGGGCCTCCGGGAACTCTCGGGCCCATGATGAACCATGTCCCCGGAAGGTTTTCAGGGGACATGATTTCTTGGGGTGTGTTGGGGGGCCTCTTGGGCGTTCCCTGGGAGCCCCTTGGGGGTCTCTTGGGGCTCTGGGGGCCTCTTGGGCGCCTCACGGGGCTTCGTGGGAGCCTCTTGGTGGCCTCCGGGGGCCTACAAGCGGCCTCTAGGGCCAGAGACTTCAAAATATCGGTTGGCGGTCCCCCTCTGGGCCCTCTCTTCGGGAGCTCTTGCGGCACAATTGGGTTGTCTGGGGAGCCTCCTGGGCCGTCTTGGGGCCCTCTTCCGGGCCTCGTGGCCCGTCTTGGAGCGATCTGAAGGGCCTCCGAGCGAGGCCGTGAGGGAGCGCTGTGAAGCGGGGGAAGCAAGAACGCCTAAATCCTTCAAAAACCATTGGGAAATTAGTGAATCTTGCCTCCCAGGGCCCTCTTGGGGAGCCTCTTGAGTCCGTCCTGGAGCATGTTGGAGTCCTCGTCGGCCGTCTTGAGGGCATCTTGGGCGTCTTCGGGGCCTCTTGGGACCGTCTAGGGCCCTCTCGGGACCTCCATTAGCCTGTCGTGGCCTGCTTCGGGGCGGGCCCGGGTCGCCTCGGGACCCCTCTGAGCCTTCTCTTGGCGCGCTCTTGGGGCACACTTGGGTTGTCTGTGGAGCATCCTGGGCCGTCTTGGGGCCCTCGTCGGGGCCTCGTGGGCCTTCTTGGAGCGATCTGAAGGGCCTCCGAGGCCGTGAGGGAGCGCTGGGAAGCGGGAAAAGCAAGAACACCAACATCCAAAACACTTGGAAAACGATCGAATCTTGCCTTCCAGGGCCCTCTTGAGGAGCCTCTTGAGTCCGTCCTGGAGCGTGTTGGAGTCCTCGTCGGCTGTGTTGAGGGTATCTTGGGCGTCTTCGGGGCCTCGTGGCCTGCTTCGGGGCGGGCCCGGGCCGCCTCGGGAGCTCTGGACCCCCCCCCGCAACCCCGGGTGGGCACCGATGGGGGGAACAAGCAGCGGCCCGCCCCCCCCCCACGGGCCTACTCCGGGAAGCTTTCCGGGAGCATGATTTGTTCGGCTCAGGGGCCTCTGGGGGCTTACCGAGGGGCGCCTTTTGGCCTTGTCGGCAAGCCTATTGGAAACATGGTTGGGGCGGTGGGCGGAAGCCCAAGGAATCATGTTCCCGGAAAGCTATCTGGGAAAAACGATTCACCGAAGTGTCTTGGGGGCCCGCTGGGGCCGCAGGGGCTTCCCTGGGGGCCCCTTGGGGGCCTATTGGGGCATCCGGGGGGCCTCTTGGGAGCCTCACGGGGCTTCTTGGGGGCCTCTTGATGGCCTCCGGGGGCGTCCTAGGAGCCTCTCAGGCCGGAGACCTTGAAATGTCGCGCTCTTCGGGCCCTCTTAAGGGGTCGCTCTTGGGGCTCTCTTGGGGCGCTCTCGAGGCCCTCTTGACTTATCCGGGGAGCCTCCTGGGCCGTCTCTCGGCATTCTCGGGAGCCTCTTCGGCCGTCTTGGAGCGATCTGAAGGGCCTCTGACGCGGTCGGGGACCATGGGGAGGCAGAATATGGGAGAGCGCAATAATGCTTCAAAAACCATTGGAAAATGTATGATTTTCGGCTTCTGGGGCCCTTTGGAGGGGCCTCTGGAGGCGCTCTTGGGGCGTTTTGGCGGCGTCGTCGGCCGTCCTAAGGCCATCTTCGGCGTGTCCGGGGCCTCTGGGGGCTGTCTTTGGGCGTCCTGGGAACCCGCGAATCACCCGGAGAGGCTTCCGGGAACATGATTTCGAGCGAGGCCCTCTCGGGCCTCCCTGAGGCCGTCTTGGAGGCCTCCTGGGCCGGCTTCGGGGCCTCTGGGGCCGTCTTGGGGGGTTCCGTGAGCCCCGCAGGCCGACCCTTTTGGGCCGTCTTGGGCCCTCTTGGGTCTCTCTTGGGCTGTCTTGGGGCTCCTCAAACGCGTCTGGGGCACTGTAACAACGAAGCAAGGGAGCATGCTGAAAATGTACGTTTTGCCTCTTGAAGGCCTTCTTGGGGCCCTCGTCGGCCATCTGCAAGCCACCTCGGGCCCTCTCGGGGCGCTCTCGGGCGTCTTCGGGGCCTCTTGAAGCTTTTTTAACCATCTGTACGGCCCGCGTGGCCTGTCGTGTGCAATTTGGAAGCGGCCCGGGGCAGTCCCGGGGGGTCTGTGACCCCCCAAAGGTTCGAGAGGCCCCCATGGGGGATGACGGCACCGATTTTGGCCCCCCCCCCCGGCCTACTCATATATATATATATATATATATATATGTGTGTGTGTGTGTGTGTATGTGTGTGTGCCTCTCTCTCTCTCTCTTTCTCCCCTCGCCCCCCTCTCACTCTCCGCCGCCTCTCCACCTCTCCTCTGCACGCCGATGGGGTGGTAAGAGTGCCAAGTGCTGCCTGGCAGCGCTGCTATCATCTTCCGAGGGGCTGCCCCCCCCTCTGCGCGCACACCCTCCCGTGCTCGCTCGCTCGCTCTCGGCCGAAGTGTCGTGCAGACGCGGCCACCGTTCCAGCCCCCGCCCCACGGCTCAACCCGGTGGGGCGTGGGGGGGCTCACTAGGGAGAGTGTGAGAAGACTGTAGGAAAAAGATTGTCAATGGGGGCACCGAGGTAGACCAAAAATGTGGGGCCCTCCCGCTAGAGGCTTCCTAGATGGGGTCCGAACAGGTGGGGTCGGAGGATCGCGTCGCATCGCCAATGCATTGGCGACGCATCGGCGACGTCCGCGTGGAAAAATCGGGCTCCGCATCGAGCCGCATCGCCGATGCATCGGCGATGCGGCGCGATCCTCCGACCCCATCTACTCCAACCCGATCTAGGAGGCCTAGACCCGTGCACCGCCCCTACCCTCCGAGGCGTCCTGGGCGGCCCGGCGCCTCCCTGGCGCATCGCGAGCCCCCGGGGATGCCCAGAACGGCTTCCAGCTGCGGCCCGTGGAGGCCACCCATGCCACCACAATGGCTTCAGACAAGGCTCGACCAAAATCATGCTTTTCGTGTTCGTTTTGTTTCCGTTTTCCCTTGTGTTGTCTTCGATCAGCCTTGACCGCAGAACGAAGTCGAAACGAACACGGGCCACGAAATCGCCAAACCACCGCTTAGGTCCACCCCTGGTTTGAGACATGCCTCCGCGACGGCCGAACATGGCTTCTGAGACGGGCCAGTCTTGCTTCAGGACGGCTCACGATGCTCCCACGACAGCCCTGGCGATGCTGACTCAGTCTGGCCGTTTGCGAAGGTCTCGCGAGAAAAGACGGCGCGCGTGACGGCGTCAACGCAAGAATTCGCCGCGCGTGCGCGCAGATGCACTGGGAGACACGAGCCCCCGCTTGGCGCACGGGGCCCCGTACAATGTCATAACCAGGTCACCCCAGTGGCGCGATGGGCGCAACCGCCTCGGGGCTGCACTCCCGAGCCCCTGTATATGACTTTAAACACCGAAAGGAGTAGGAATCGGTACGCGTCGCAGGAATGCATTCTTTCATACAAGGGGGCGGGGCGCTGCAACATGCTTACGCCGACCTTGAAATTTTCATCGTGGACCTGCAAATCATCCGCAATCGCGCTTCCTCCATGGCTTTTCGACAGGGAAATCCCGCTCAGGTCGACCTGAAAATCTTCGCATGCAAATGGGGTTCTCATCGGGCACCGCCACAGGGCAAAGTAAGTCCAGGAGAAACTGCACCGTCGAGGCCTCGGAGGTGACCGAACCACATTCGCGAAACTGTTCGTAGACAAGATGTAAGACAGCATCCAGCATGGTCCGACGAGGCCAAAATGATTATTGATCCTGCGGTCTGAAAACAATCCCAAGTCCGCTTCCAATCCTCAATGGGACATTAGACACCAACGCTTCTGACGAGTCTGAACCTTCGGCACGGCGCGGTCCGTTAAAACTTAAAGCGCAGCTCAGCTGATTCGATTAAGACGAAATCCCACTGTCCTGGAGCAACACAAGCAGCACACAAGTATCGCAGGCAAGACGCTTCGTCATGCTGGATATCTTGGAGGTCTTCAGGCTAGCACGTGTAACCCGAGGCCTGAGCTGGAAGAACGACTCTGAGCTCTCCAGGCTGGCTACTTCTTCATGGGATGGTTTGGGAGGTCTCCTGGGAACAGGACAGAAGAGGACGAGGAGAAGGAAGAGGGGCAAGAGGATGAGAAGAAGTCAGGGGTAGAGTGTTTGTATACCTCCAGAATGGCGGTGTCTGCGACTTGAAGTGTGTAAGACATATCTTATATTATCTACGGGGGCCGCTCGGGGGACTCGTTGCGGGCCACTTGAACGTCCATTGGGGGCCTCTTGGGGCTTCTAGGAGGCTTCTTGCGGGACTCTGGAGGCTTTGACCGCCGGGATGCTATGGGGGCCACCGTGGCGCCGAGGGCGATCGGAGGGCTGCTCTGGGGGCGCTTGGGGGGCCTCTTTTGGGTCTCGCTGGGCCCCTCTGAAGCGCTTTTGGGCGTCCTGGGCGCCTCTTGGGCCGTCTTGAGGCCATCCTGGGCTTTTGGTGCCCTCTTAGGGGCCTCTTCGGCGGCCTTGGAGCGCTGTTGCGGTCCTCGCTCCTGCGGGCCTCTCGCAGCCGCCTGGGCCGCTGGTGGGACAACAGAAACGAAGATGCCAAACATGTACGACCTCCCAACGAATAAAGCAAAGCTTGCCGCCCACGGCCATCGAGGGGGGTCCTCTTGGATCCACCTTGGGGCGCACCCCCTCTGGTGTCGAGAAAATGCCACGCTTGCCACGCTCTCCGACCCTGGCACGCATAGGGGCCGCGGTGAGAGACCACCCCCTACGCACCCCCCCTGGTGTCGAGAAAGTGCCACGCCTGTCACGCTCTCCGACCCTGGCACGCATAGGGGCCGCGGTGAGAGACCACCCCCTGCGCACCCCCCTCCCGCCTGCCACGAGCTCTGCCCTGACGCCACGCTGCCACGCTCTCCGACCATGGTTTGAGAGACCACCCCTGCGCACCCTGCGCACCACGCTCTCTGGTAGTGAGAGACCACCCCCTGCGCACCCCCTGGTGTCGAGAAAGTGCCACGCCTGCCACGCCCTCCGACCCTGGCACGCATAGACGCCGCGGTGAGAGACCACCCCCTGCGCACCCTCTCTGGTGTCGAGAAAGTGCCGCGCCTGCCGCGCTCTCCGACCCTGGCACGCATAGACGCCGCGGTGAGAGACCACCCCCTGCGCACCCCCCTGGTGTCGAGAAAGTGCCACGCCTGCCGCGCTCTCCGACCCTGGCACGCATAGACGCCGCGGTGAGAGACCACCCCCTGCGCACCCTCTCTGGTGTCGAGAAAGTGCCACGCCTGCCACGCTCTCCGACCCTGGCACGCATAGACGCCGCGGTGAGAGACCACCCCCTGCGCACCCCCCCTGTCTGGAGAAAGTGCCACGCCTGCCACGCTCTCCGACCCTGGCACGCATAGACGCCGCGGTGAGAGACCACCCCCTGCGCACCCCCCCTGGTGTCGAGAAGTGCCACGTGCTCTCCGACCCTGGCACGCAAGGGGCCGCGTGTGAGAGACCACCCCCTGCGCACCCCCCCTGGTGTCGAGAAAGTGCCACGCCTGCCACGCTGACCCTGGCACGCATAGGGGCCGCGGTGAGAGACCACCCCCTGCGCACCCCCTCTGGTGTCGAGAAAGTGCCACGCCTGCCACGCTCTCCGACCCTGGCACGCATAGACGCCGCGGTGAGAGACCACCCCCTGCGCACCCTCTCTGGTGTCGAGAAAGTGCCACGCCTGCCACGCTCTCCGACCCTGGCACGCATAGACGCCGCGGTGAGAGACCACCCCCTGCGCACCCCCCCTGGTGTCGAGAAAGTGCCACGCCTGCCACGCTCTCCGACCCTGGCACGCATAGACGCCGCGGTGAGAGACCACCCCCTGCGCACCCCCCCTGGTGTCGAGAAAGTGCCACGCCTGCCACGCTCTCCGACCCTGGCACGCATAGTGGAGAGACCACCCCCTGCGCACCCCCCTGGTGTCGAGAAAGTGCCACGCCTGCCACGCTCCCGACCCGCGCCGCGTGAGAGACCACCCCCTGCGCACCCCCTCTGGTGTCGAGAAAGTGCCACGCCTGCCACGCTCTCCGACCCTGGCACGCATAGACGCCGCGGTGAGAGACCACCCCCTGCGCACCCCCCCTGGTGTCGAGAAAGTGCCACGCCTGCCACGCTCTCCGACCCTGGCACGCATAGACGCCGCGGTGAGAGACCACCCCCTGCGCACCCTCTCTGGTGTCGAGAAAGTGCCACGCCTGCCACGCTCTCCGACCCTGGCACGCATAGACGCCGCGGTGAGAGACCACCCCCTACGCACCCCCCCTGCTGTCGAGAAAGTGCCACGCCTGCCACGCTCTCCGACGTGTAGACGCCGCGGTGCGCGACCCCGCCTGGCACGCATCCGACCCTGCCACGCTCCGACCCTGGCACGCATACCGCGGTGAGAGACCACCCCCTGCGCACCCCCTCTGGTGTCGAGAAAGTGCCACGCCTGTCACGCTCTCCGACCCTGGCACGCATAGACGCCGCGGTGAGAGACCACCCCCTGCGCACCCCCCCTGGTGTCGAGAAAGTGCCACGCCTGCCACGCTCTCCGACCCTGGCACGCATAGACGCCGCGGTGAGAGACCACCCCCTGCGCACCCTCTCTGGTGTCGAGAAAGTGACACGCCTGCCACGCTCTCCGACCCTGGCACGCATAGACGCCGCGGTGAGAGACCACCCCCTACGCACCCCCCCTGCTGTCGAGAAAGTGCTACGCCTGCCACGCTCTCCGACCCTGGCACGCACAGACGCTGCGGTGAGAAACCAAGCTGTGCTGAGCAGTGCTGTGAGGAGGAGGGGAGGTGTGAGGTGAGACGCGGGTGCGACGCGGCAGGGAAGAAAACCAGAACCCCACGAAGCATGTGGGGAACCAGAACCCCACGAAACATGTGGGGGAACAAAAAGAAGGAGAGGGAGGAGAAGGAGGAGACGCGGGTGAGACGCGGAAGGGAAGAAAACCAGAACCCCACGAAACATGTGGGGAAAAAGGAATGTGATAGAAATGTACGCTTTCATGGGGGAATGAGGCGGTAATTGCCTCTTCGGTTCCTCGGGGGTCTTCTTGGAACCGATTTGGAGAGTCTTGGGGGCCTTTAGGGCCGTCTCGACGCCACCTGGGGCCTTCTTGAAGCCATCTTGGCCTGTCTGTGATCAATTTGGAACCTACCCGGAAACTCCAGGGGGGGCGCGGGAACCGGAGAGGCTCCGCGAAGCCCTGGGGGGTCGTCTATTTCGGGTGCCCCTGATGGTTTTTCTGCCCGGAGGCCTCCGGAGCCGTCTTTCTAGTCAGAGTGAGGGGCCGAACGGTCTTACATTGTCCCTGGGTGCATGGCTGAAAAGGGGATCCGCGGCGAAAATTATACTTGTGGTTGTTGTTGTTGTTGAACATTATTCATTCTAAAGAATAATTATTGTTGGGCCCCCTGGTGCGCGCCCCCCCTGCGCCGCCTAGGCCGCAGCTACATTTTCATCATTTTCGTGAGGAAGCCTCAGGTAAAACGATGTGATCCAGATCCGGTTGTTTTGTTGTAATCCGTTTTCCCTTGCAAAAAACACTATAAAATGACATTTCTTGTTCTAATATAATCAAATTTCAAGAATCCCTTGCAAAAAATAAGGTAAAGTGGACATTCGCGCGCGCAAGACGAAATCCTTCCAAAAGCTTAGTGTTCGGAGCGATTTTAACATAAAAACATCAAAAAAACAATGTTTTTTCAACAAAAAAATGTCAAAATCTCATCCCGCGCGCTCTTGCGGATTCGTAGGAAACCCAACACTTTTTAAACATTTCTGTCAAACGGGCTTTTGCGAGCAACTTTTTCGAACTTCTGCGACAACGGTTGCGCACCTGCCAGGGCCATCATCCCTGTCAAATAATACCATGCGGGACACATTCGTTTTTTCTTCGCGCGCGCACGCCGTCGTCGTCGGCCGCGGGGCCCTGAATAGTAGCCACGGTCGTCCGCATGCCACGAAGTGAAGTGTCCGAACGTCATAGGGCGGGAAGCTGGGTGTGGGTGGTGGCGAAGAGTCGTTTGGAAATTTGGTAGAGCTTGAACCGGCCCCCCCACAAAGTGGGGGTATTGCCCGCCTCCTATGAAAACCCTGGCACTGGTGAGAACGGAGTGTCCCCACGTGCTAGTAATTGTTGTTGTTGTTGTTGTTGTTGTTGTTGTTGTTGTTGTTGTTGTTGTTGAACATTATTTACTTCTAAAGAATAATTATTGTTGGGGCCCCTGGTGCATGGCCCCCCCGCCGCGCCTAGGCCGCAGCCACATTTTCATCATTTTCGTGAGGAAGTCTCAGGTAAAACGATGTGTCCAGATCCGGTTGTGTTGTTACGATCGGTTTTCCCTTGCAAAAAATAATAAAAGTGACATTTCTTGTTCTAACATAACCAAACTTCAAGAATCCCTTGCAAAAAATAAGGTAAAGTGGACATTCGCGCGCGCAAGACGAAATCCTTCCAAAACCTTAGTTTTCGTAGCGATTTTAACATAAAAACATCAAAAAACCAATGGTTTTTCAACAAAAAAATGTCAAAATTTCATCCCGCGCGCTCTTGCGGATTCGTAGGAAACCCAACACTTTTTAAACATTTCTGTCAAACGGGCTTTTGCGAGCAACTTTTTCGAACTTCTGCAACAACGGTTGCGCACCTGCCAGGGCCATCATCCCTGTCAAATAATACCATGCGGGACACATTCGTTTTTTCTTCGCGCGCGCACGCCGTCGTCGTCGGCCGCGGGGCCCTGAATAGTAGCCACGGTCGTCCGCATGCCACGAAGTGAAGTGTCCGAACGTCATAGGGCGGGAAGCTGGGTGTGGGTGGTGGCGAAGAGTCGTTTGGAAATTTGGTAGAGCTTGAACCGGCCCCCCCACAAAGTGGGGGTATTGCCCGCCTCCTATGAAAACCCTGGCACTGGTGAGAACGGAGTGTCCCCACGTGCTAGTAATTGTTGTTGTTGTTGTTGTTGTCGTCGTCCTGCCCGCGACCCACCCCGCGACCCACCCGCGACCCGCCCGCGACACACCCACGACCCACCCGCGACCCACCCGCGACCCACCCACGAACCACCCGCGACCCACCCGCGACACACCCCGCGACCCACCGATATTGTTGTGTTGTATCCCCAACATGCATGCGCATGCGGTGGGCTCGCTACGGTCGGGCTCGCTACGCATGTCACAACAAATCTGCGAATGGGGCGGGCCTCTTTAAGTTTTTCGTTCGAGCCTCGTGAACCACCGGCGACCCCCGCCCCCTCATTCTTATCCGCAATTGCGGGGGCTATCAGATGGACAAGTGTATATAGGTTATGTGTAGGTATGTATGCGGATATGTATGTATGCGGGTATCTAGATTTATCCATGATGGAATTCTACCCCTTTCCAAGTGGTCTCCGCCTGCCATCGCCCCACCCCCAAACGGTCCCCCCCCCGCCCGCCCCCGCGAAGCCCCGCGGTCGCTCTTGGCGCGATCGGCACCCGCCGCTCGCCCCGCTGTGCGCGCGGGGCCCCAGGCTGTTGGAACGGGCGATGTGGGCTCGCCGACCGCGGGGCCAGCTGCCCACCCGACCCGCCTGCCTCCTGGGGCAGATGGAGCGAATGTTGCCGTTCTGCATGTCCTCGAACTGCCCGAATCAATCTGAGGCGCCTCGTGTGTCCTGGCGTCAAAATCCGCCCGCCACGAACTGTCCCTATGCTCGCTGGTCCCTGCCCCAACACCCGGGGCAAGCGGATCGACGCAAGCCTTCCAAATGCAACATAAAAAGGGTGGCAGCTCGCCGCTCACCAGCACACGTCGACTGACGCCTCGCAACAAGCGGTAACGGCGCAAAGAGGCGGGATACATACAACTGGGTAGTCGAAGCCAATCTGGCGCCAATCTGGCAGGCCCAATCTGGCAAACGGGGGCAATCTGGCGAGGGAGCCAACGCGAATCCAGTCTGGCGAATAACCCGAATCATCCAGTTTGGCCGGGCCAGATTGGCCCTTGGGGCCCAATCCAATCTGACAGTCTGGCCTTCGACTACCCAGCACAACATGCCCGAGCATCCGATGGTTCGATACGTCGTCTCGAAAAAACTACGGGTTGCGTGAGCCAGCGTGGGCCCCCACTGGTGTGCTTCTGGCGATACACGTGGTGCAACCCACGTGGAGCAACATTCCTCCTCTTCCTCCTCCTCCTCCTCCTCCTCCCCCTCCTCCTCCCCCTCCTCCTCCTCCCCCTCCCCCTCCTCCTCCTCTCCTCCTGCTCCTCCTCCTCCTACTCCTGTGGTGCAACTCGCTCATGCTCACGAATGAAATGTCGACTCCGCTACTCGCGCAATCATCCCTCCCCCCATCCGCAAGTTGGTTTGGGGTAAGAACCAATGCGGCGGAGATTGCGATGGCTGCTCGGCGCTGGCTGGCGCATCGCTGCGGGCGCGCTCGTGCGCGGAGGCTCAAGCGCAGAGCGGCCGACTAGTCTGGCGCGACCGACGCGGCCGCGTTGCCGCTGACCGCTGGGGACTTCCCAGCGCGTCTCGCAGGCCGCGTTGACGCGCAGGCAGTACAGTGCGAGTCGGTAGCTCGGGTGGGTGCCGTATCATGGCGAAGTCGACAACAGCAAAAACGATGCTAATCGTATCGAGGCCGGTGGCGATGATGACGGCATGCCAATGACGTCGCCGATGCTGGTCACGCCGGTGGCGATGATGGTGTCCACGTGCCGGTGATGAAGGTTTTGGGAGGATTTCGACATGCGCGCGCGGCCGACGGGCGCGGGTGGCCCGCAGAGTATGATATTACAAGGGCCGTGCCCCCCCAGCACGCGCGCAAGGGCGTTCGAATGCTCTTGACATACGCGGGCGAGGTGCACGCTTGGCCGCATGTGATGGAAGAATCGATGGCTTTCGTTAGAATTCGCAATAGCGCGCAAGCCTTTTTGGGACAATCCATGTTCCCAAATTATGTTTTACATATGTTTTCGGGAACCTCGATCTTGATTGTCGTACGAAACCTATGGTTTTGACAGGTTTCGCCATGCGAGCGCGACGCCGCGCGCGTGTGGATGTTGCCCTTGTGTTTGCTTGTGTCTTGAAAATGGGCGTTTCTTTCTGTTTGTTAACATATATATATATACCCATACATACATAAAAACCATTACGTGCGCAACGTATCGTGTATAACAAATGAAGGTGGTGGGATAATACAGGCCTGGTTGGGATGGTGTGCGGTCGTATGGGCAAAGAACGATGGGACAATACACGAGGCCAGCCCAGATCCGAATAGTCCTTTATAACATAAGAATATGTGTGGTGCAACATACGTGGTGCAATGCATGTGGTGCAGTCTACGTTGCGCAAGGTATGTGGAACATTATGTGGTGCAACTTATGCGGATAGGTCTGTGGAACAACCCAGTGGTGGGAACATGCTTATCTTGTCGACGTTCTTATCGACGGACTGGGGTCCCATCAACAATGGGACATGACTGTTTCTCTGCGGCGCCTGTCGCACAACAACGAACACGACGACTACCATTACGACAAACATGCGACTACGGTTTCGACAACGACTAGTCAGCGAGGAGGAGGAGCGGAAGGAGAAGGAAGGGAGAAGTTGAGTCCACGCCGAAAGAACGTGAGAGGGGTCCTCAAAACTAACAACCTCCTGGATTTCTATGCGGTGCAATCTGCTTGGTGCAATCTATGTAGTGCGCTCTGTTGTGCAATGAACGAAATGCAATCTATGTGGTGCAATCTATGAGGCGCAATGCAACGGCGGCGACGAGCGGCGACTGGGGCGACGGGGGGGCGGCATCGCCGCCAGACAGGCCGTCCGACCCAGGCGACGGGCAGAGATGACACGGCGACGGAGCAACGACGGCGGTGACATAGCCGATAAACCGGCCCGCAGGGCCAGATGACGGGAGGTGGCGACGCGGCGACGGGGCGGCGACGGCGGCGACACATAGCCGCCAGTCCAGTTGGCAAGCAAATTTGGTCGCGCCATCACACATATTCAAGATTCCTTTCCGGTCTCTACGGATACGCGTTGCTGGCAGCGCCCTCAGGCGGGACATGTTTGCAAGGATACGCGCTTGGATTGGGACGCAAGCAATTGCTCCTGTAACCCCTGGGACGCCCTCTCCCAGATCGAACTACTAGGCCGCTAAAAACTTGAGACGTTTCTGATAGCGCCAAGATGATCTGAACTTCGTCCGTTGTTTTTGCGTGGACGGGCGGGTGTGGACGCTGACCTGTGCCCCGACCCCGCCTGGGCTGGCCCCCGAATTGCCTCCTAAAAATCTAACGGGCTGAGTCAAGAACAATCGGATCAAAGCTCCGGGTTTCCAGAATCGGAGATTTCATTCCACTATGGAACAAACATAGGTTTAACGCGGACAGGGTCCGGCCCACGCCAATGGAAAGTGGTTAAATTCCACCGTGCCACGAAGAACGCCGATGAAGGATCCACCCACGATGGCGACGCCTCGTCATCATCATTGTTTCGTCATCGCATTGCGCGCATCGCCAGAATCCTGGGCTGACTCGGCCCGTGAGAAGCGAGATTGTACGCATGTTTCCCCATCGCCGGGACAAAAAAAATACGCGGCTTGCGTGAAGGAGAACTGATAACTGGCGGAGTGCGCGAAGTAGGCGGAGCAGGAATTCCTCCGCGCGGACATGCATGACGCCTTGTCTGTCGTGACAGATTAGGCGGGGTAATTTCCGATCCCGTGTTGGGAGAACAGAATTACTGCTTTTCGGGGCCCCGAACGACTCCGCAAGAGAAAAGGAACCACCTGCGCATACTCGGGATCTTCAGGGGGATCAGAGATTCCAACATCAGATCCAACCACAAAAACTTTTGTGCGTGTCCGTTGTGTTCCCGTTCGATTTTAATCCATGCGACAGCCAGGCAAGTCTGGCCAGCTCATGCAATGGCAGTCCAGGCAATGGCGGCAAGGGTTGCCTTGCGACTGCCTCACCGAAACAGGCCAATTGTCGGCCGCCGCGCTGGATATACAAGGCTCCGCCTGCCACGCCTGACTAGCAAGGCCTCGACGCTCGCCGCGCGGTGCCTGAAATACCGCTACGTCTTTGCAGAAGTTCGTGACGTCTAATGAGAACGCCAAGATGTTCTGAACTTTGCCCGTGAATTCTGCGTGAACGGGCGGGCGGTGGATGACCCCTGCCCCGATCTCGCCTGAGCTGAAGGGCTGATCCAAGAACAATCGGATCAAAAAGCCGGGAAATCAGAATCCGGGATCCAATCTATTGGATAATGTAGCATATGTAAATGAAACAGGGACGAGATCTGGCCCCAGCGAATGCAAGACGATTGAATTCCATCTTGTCACGGGACTCTGGCAACGCCAATGTAAGAACGATCATTCTTATCAGCTGCCTAGTTATACGACCACTCTCCAGGTGATAAGAAGGTTGTGCGGGTCGGGACGCCGTCGGGACACCCCCTACGAACATCATAATATCGATCGCACACTTGATCTCCCCATCGGTCACTCCATCAATATACGTGTCTCAAGATCAATCGAACTCACAATCCATCTCACTATCAATCCCACTATCCATCCAACGATCTCACTAATGATCTTATCATCTGTCAATCCCACGGAGCCACCATCGGGACACCATCGGAACACCATCAGGACACCATCTGGACACCATCGGGACACCATCGGGACACCATCAAGACACCATTGGTACACCATCGGGGCACCGTCGGAACACCATCGGAACATCATCGGGACACCATCGGAACACCATCTGGACACAATCGGGACACCATGTGGACACCCACGTGGACAGCATGTGGACACCATCGGGACACCATCGGAACACCATCGGGACACCATCGAGACACCATCGGGACACCATCGGGACACCATCGGGGCACCATCGGGGCACCGTCGAGAAACCATCGGAACACCACCGGGACCACCATCGGGACACCCCTGGGCCACCGCGGGCCAACAGGGGGGAAGGGCATAGCATCATGTGGCTCGGCTGCGCCCTAGCAACCCTCGCCCGCGCACGCAACTTCGCCGCGCCCGCACGCACGACGCGAACACGAACCCGAAACCGTGTTCCTGGTGGGGGTCTCCGTTTCACTTCGGTCTCGCCCTCCCAACCTCCGACCATCGGGGCTCCATCGGGACAAGACGTGGACACCATCGGGACGCCGCCATGTGGTCACCATCGGGGCACCACACCATCGGAACACCGTCGGGGCACCATCGGGACACCATCGAGAACCATCGGGACACCATCAGAACACTTTCAGGACACCATTGTGACATCGTGTGGAATCCTCGGGGCACCATGTCGGCACCCATCGGGACACCATCGGGTCACCATGTGGACACCATGTTGTCACCATGTGGACACCATCGGGACACTATCGGAACCCCTATCGCGACACCATCAGAACACCGTCAGAACACCATCGGAAAACCATCGATACTCCATCGAGACACCATCGGAACACCATCAGGACATCATCGGGACACCCTCTGGAGACCATCTGGACACCCTCGGGGCACCATCGGGTCCCCTTCGGGACCCCATACCAACACCATCAGGACACCATGTGGACACCCATGTGGGCATCGTGTGGACACCATGTGGACACCCTCGGGGCACCGTCGGGGCACCATCGGAACACCACCGGGACACCATCGAGGCACCATCGGGACACCGTCGGGACACCATCCGAACACTCGCAGGCCACCGCCCTATAAAACAGGGCTAGGATCGGGATAAATCGCTCCAGAGCGTTCCGGAGCGCTCTCAGAGCGTTCCGGAACGCTCTGGAGCGGCCGCGGCGCCCAATACATCCTCCAAACCCGCCGATTCTCAGAGATTTCGAGTTATCCCGATCCGATTTTGTCCCGATCTTCGCGTCGTTTTGCCCTAACTGGAGGGACACCCCGAGCCACCGCCGGCCCACCGCGGGGGGCAGCATCCAATTGGCCCGGTGTCGCCGCAGCAGCGGCGAGTTCCGTCCGCTCGGCCGCCCACGCAGCTTCGCCTCGCCCGCCCGCACGCACGACGCGAAACCGAACCCTCCTCCTCCTCCTCCTCCTCCTCCTCCTCCTCCTCCTCCACTCCTCCTCCTCTCTCCTCCTCTCCCTCCTCCTCCTCCCGACTCCTCCTCCTCCGCCTGCCCCCCGCGCTCTTCCAGCCCGGGCCCCCGAACTTCGACCATCGATCGACCCCTCGGTTTACTGTTGGGGGCTCTCCGTTTCACTTCGGTCTCGCCCTCCCAACCTCCACTGGTCTTGTGGAGGACGATCAATGGAAAGGAAGCATGCTGCCGTATACTTTCCAGGTGTCTACAAGATGTTTCAAACATGTTTTAGATATGTTGAACACATGTTTGAAACGTTGTTGGAACATGTTTTACACATCTTAATCACACTATTAATTCAATGAGAGGATTGTTAGAGTGTCCATTGTCATGGCATCAACAACAATGGTCCCACTGATCGGCAATTTGCGCGGCTGCGCGGCTATCATTTTTTCTGGGCCTCGGAGCCTCTGGCGCAACACGTGCAACGATGTGACAATCAACGCATCAAAAATCGAAAACGCAAGAATAAGAGAGCAACTCAAGAGGCAAGGACTTGCTGATATCGCCCGGGAATGCAATTCAAGTGCCCCCGCAGTGTTCTATGCTGGGTGCCAAATCTCGAGATGATGAACTTCAGCTTGGGTCCCATCGGCACAGCTCAGAACCCATAATTGCTACTGCAATGTCGAACTCGATGCACTGTGGCGCAAAGTTTGAGCGGCACTCTCTCGGCGCCATCGAAGCTGTGATAACGAGCAACATGCTTCAACACATGTGCACATGTAGTGTACCACTTGTACGAATCGAGCAGGGTTGCTACGATAATCTTACCGCAGACTGGAGTTGCCACATTGGCAAAAACATTAAAGTGGAGAGATAACCAACACAAATAACCACACTTCAAAGAAACACACTAACTGATTCCAGAGACTTTCCGGATGATCGGAAAGAAACTGCAACATGCCTACACATGGACCGCCCACATCGAGACGCTAACAAGCCCACACACACTCGGAGCACCGATACTGTTCAAGACGCCCCGCCATGTCTGCATCCCCTCCCTCGGCCCCCAGCACGACCGCTACACATTGAGAGGGTACTGGATACGTGGAAATGAGGTGGAGCAGTTTACGGGGAGAGCAGCAAGTATGCAAGGGGAGCAGTCTATGAAGCGGAGCAGTCTACGGGGAGAAATGAAGTGGAGCAGTCTACGTCTATGAATGAAGTGGATACGTGGAACTGAAGCGGAGAGCACCCGAGGGCAGCGAAGGGAAACGCAGCGCTGGGCGAAGCTGCGCGCCTCACTCTCGGCCGGCGGCTCGAGCGTCCACCTCGAGGGGTGGAGTGCTTGGCTGCACGCGTGCCCGCGAGCCGACCCCTCCTCCTCCTCCTCTCTCCTCCTCCTCCTCCTCCTCCCCCTCCTCCTCCCCCTCCTCCTCCTCCTCCTCCCCCTCCTCCTCCTCCTCCGCCTCCTCGTCCTCCTCCTCCTCCTCCTCCTCCTCCTCCTCCTCGCAGCGGCACGTGTGTCAGGTGTCCGGTTATTTCTCAGTTCCGAAACCATGCCGAGTGTTGAGAGCACGCGCTGCGCCCGATAGTGCCCGACGGTAGCCTGCAGCAGGCGCACCAGCCGCACATGCTGCGGGGACTGTGGGAGTCCAGACCGTCGCATCCTGGACTCATTGAACGAGGTAGGCCAACACATTCAGTGTCATCGTTGCGCTGCCATGTGCTCGGAACTAATGCCACGTGGGGCCAATTAGAGTTTTGTTCACTCTCTGTATGCTAATATGTCCCACCTGCCCTCCTCTTCGGACACAAGTCTGCGACATTCCCGATAGCGAATCAGTGACCGACTGGCCTTGTGATGAGAGGCCGCTCAGCCTAAACACCCACCTCTCGACGCGTACAACCGCACTACATCCAAGATTCGCTCTGTTCGGCTCATCCATGCGAGCTACTGGAGCTTGCAGAGAAACTCGCAGCTCCAGGTAACCCCCTTGCAGGGTCATGCATCCTCACTGGCGCGTGGACCAGAAGGGCAGCACACATATAGATGTTCCTCTCCTTTCGTTGGACACCTGCCTGAGGAAATCCGTCCTGGAAACAAACTGCATCTGATGCTAAGCCCCGCGCCATACTTGATGGAATATTGCATGCCCTCGGCATGCCCAGACATCTCTTCACTACAGTCGAGAGCTCTTGCTTAGTGTGTCGCCACGGCGGCCCCAGGAACACGCCATGCCTTGCAAGTGGATAGCGTGTCGCTCCGCTCCGCGGCGCCGCGTGTTTCGGCCGCCTGGTCGTCCATGAGATCGCTCAAGAAGTTTTCGCCACGAGACCTCTCAGACTCCATGGCCTGGGCCATGAAATCTGAGACACCTCATGGCCCCGGCCATGAAACACGTCCCCCCTCCACCCCCCCTCTTGGACGCCCCCGAGAAGAGTGCCGAGACCGGCCGAGGGCCGCCGCCGGGAGGCCGCCAGCGACGACGACGTGGCCCAGGGCTGGCGTGGGCCGCGCTCGCCGCCTGCGCCGTCGCGTCGGCGGCGCCCCACGGCGGTGGCGGGGTGCCCCTCGGGGCGCCTGGCCGCGGACGTTGCCGTCGACAACATCGCCACCGCCGACGTCTTGGCTGCACGCAGGGGCGAACCCTTGACAGGCGTGACCTTTGGTGCGTGGCTTTGTTGGGGGCCCTGTGCGCAAGCCAGTGCTGGGAGGGACCCCTGCGGGCCCGTACCAAAGGTCACTCCAGCGAAGGGTCACTCTTAGTGAAGGGACCCTGGGACACTCAAATCACTAAACACAGATAACAGGATTCCCCATCTTCTCACATATTTTCTGGGTCTTTGTCTTCCCCCCCACTTCTCATATTTTCCAATCTTTTCCTGGGAGTCGTCGATTAATCGTGTCTGTGTTTTTTCCCCTCCTGAATCGCCCCCGCCGACGTCGCCGCCGCCAGCGTTGCCGTCGCCACCGAAGCGGCCGCCGACGGCATCGCCGTCGCCGCACGCCGTCGCCTCTCGGCGCCTGGGGGTGGTGTTGTTGCTCCTCCCTGTCCACGTCGCCATCATTCCCTGGCCATCGCTCGGACGTCCATTCCCTGCGCTTGTTTCTGTTTCGTGCGTGGTCTTTTCGCCAAGTGATCAAGGATGCTCCTCGATGGTCCTCGCCGAAGGACACATGCACACTTCCGAGCGATGCCAAGCTCATTCCTGCACGTGCACCTCTTCTTCCTGCTATGATCTACCGTCCTCCTCTTCCTCCTCCTCAAACTCCTCCTCAAACTCCTCCTCACTCTTCTGCCCAACGCGAAGGCTCGTTGTATCTGAACACGTCTTGCTCCTCCAGCCCATTCTCATCTAAATGACCATCATTTCTCCTTCCTCGTCCCTCCACCCCTCCACCCCTCCTCCATCCTCCATCCTCCGTCCTCCCACCTGCCTCGTCCCTCCTCTCCCCCTCCTCCCTCGCCTGCTCCATCCTGTTCCCTTCCCTCGCTTTTCACCAATATGTCTTTTCGCTGCTCTTTCCACCCTACTTCAGCAGCGCTGGCCTCCTCCTCCTCCTCCTCCTGCTTAATCCTCCTCCTCATCATATATGTATCCTCCTCCTCCTCCTCATCCTCCTCATCCTCCTTCTCTCGCCTTCCCTCCCCCTTCTCCAACTCATCCCTCCTCCTCCTTCTCACCACCATTCGTCCTCATCCTATCTCCTCCTCGCTCCTCGACAGATCCTCCTCCTCCTCCTCCTCTTCCTTCTCCAGCCACTTGTTCTCCTCAATCCTTCTCTCGCTGATCTTGATCCCCCGTGGCACTCTGGTGCTGGAAATCATTCACATGGAAGCTCGGATAGCGAAGAGGCGGCGTCGATTGCCGCCAACAACATCCTCACCTCTCTCCGCTTCGGCCTCATGTCCCTGTTCCCATTCTCGCTTCTGGCCGCTCACGCGTTCATAGCTGCTGCCGCTGCTTCTGCTCCTTGACGTCATTCTCATGTGTGTGAGCGTCGCCCGCGTGCTGCTACGACGTCAACCAAATCCTCTCAAACTAATAACCCCACGCGTGTTCATAGAAGACTGGTCAGATTCTCAACGCCGTTCTGGCAGGCCGTAACATCACGGTCATGACAACCCTCCGTCGTCGTAAACTGTATGGCCTTGCATGTGCAAAATAACGGGTAGCCAAAGCCGCTGTCCCAACAGGCCACAGGCGTGCGAGTTCCTCTGGACAGGCAGCTGAGACTGGAGTAATTCGATATCTGGTCCGCGCGCACGAGGGCGGCCCTGGGGTGAGATGGCCCAAGGTAGCCCAATGGACTTCACCAATGGCCTAAGGTGACTGAATGATCTCTCCCCAGAAGCTCCCACGCTTGCCAGCATCATACAAGAACTAGCCACGTGAGTCTGGCGTGTTTGTTGCCTTCTAGCCTCTGCGAGATCCAATCGGCTTCTCGGGCCCAATGGTGGCTCCAGGAGAGCCCTCAGAGGGCCCCGAGACTCTACAAGAGGGCGCCAAGAGAGTCCCAAAGCGGCCTAAGAGGGCACCATGATCCTTTAGCGAGCGAAGAACGGTATAAGATATTAAACTTTTTCGCTGTCGGGGGCGCCTGTCCCTGGGCGGCTGGAAAGTTTATACCCTTACGGTGGCACCGTAGGGTGCCCATGAAGGCCTCAGGAGGGCCCAAGAGCGGTCCAAGAGAGGGGGCCAACGAGTGGCAGGTCCCAGGGCGGCCTCGATGGAGTTTGCAACTGCCTTCTCGTGCTTTGTGGCTTCGACGGCGAGACTAGGTTGAAGGGGCCCCAGGACACACAAATAAATACACACAAATCAACAGATTCATCATGTTTTCCCATATGTTCTGGGTTTTTGTCTTCCCCCCACCTTCCCATATTTTCCCATATTTTCTGGGGGATCGACGATTAATTGTGTCTGTGTCTTTTTCCCCCTCCTGATAGGTGGGGGGTGGGGGTCACTTTCGGCTGAGTAATGCGCTCAATCTGCCAAGCGGCTGCTTCTCCCCCGCTCGAGTTTCACGCGACAGATCACCCAGTACATTCTCGATGCCCACGAGCACGCAGTCAATTGGCAAGGACGTTGCAATATGTGTCGGCGGAATGCGCGAAGCGGTTGAATTCGGCGGGCCCGCTTCTGCGGGAACGTTACGGGAGCATGGCCGCCTCGCCGTGTCTGACAGCAATAACTTTACCAAACTTGTGCCAAACATGACGTGCAGTCTGAATGCTAGAATGGGCTTCGCGAGTCCCACCGGCCCGGTACGACATCCGCTCTTCGATTCTCCTGAGAGTCTCAGTTTGGCACACCTTTTCGTGCGCCTTGGACCCCCGCGGGCGCTCGACTTGGTTTCTGAAATCACAATTTCGACACCCTCCCTCACGCAGGTTGTGCCACATGGGCCCCAACGGGCCATCAGCTGGCCTCTCAGGACGGCTCATTGAGGCAACACTTCGGCACACCCATTGCGCACTTCGTGCCTCATGGATCTCCAGATGCGCTGAACAATTCTCCTGGGGTCAAAATTTCGGCACACCACTCACACACTTCGTGCACTATGGATGGACCTCGAAAAGTTTTTTTTTCGCCTCCACAGGCGGCTTTATAGAGCTTGAATTCGGCACACCCCTCACGCACTTCGTGCCTCATGGACCCCCAGAGGCGCCCAGCTGGCCCCTCTAGACGGTCCAATGAAGCCTCATTTCAGCACAACCCCCTCACACACGTTGTGCCCCATTGGCCTGTAGAGACACCCAGCTAGCCCCTCATGGCGGCTCCCGGTATATTCAATTCAACACATGTCCTGCGCATTTCGTGGCCCGTGGACCCCCAGATGCGCTCCGCTGGTTTGCAAGAGCTTAAGCTAGCTTCAATTCGGCAGACCACTCACGCACTTCGTGCCTCAGGTATGCCCCAATGGCCCTCATCTGGCCCCGAGAGAGACCCAAGAGAGGCCCGCAAGAACCCAAGAAGGTCACATACGGAAGCGCCCAAGGGAAAACAAATGCAACGATTCATGCTGACCCCCGTCGACGTCGCACCCCCGAACACCCCACGATTTGCGTGTTCGTTGTCTCTCTGGGGCCCGCCGTGACTTCCGCCCTGCGGGCTCAATAGTCTGGAACTCAAATCTACGAGCACTTCAAAACACTATCAGAGAAACTATAGATTCAGTTTGTGTCGGGGTTTCGGTTTTCTGCTATGCCTGGCGGCCTATAGGGGCCAGACGGATCGCGAGGAGGCGGAGGAGGAAGAGGAGGAGGAGGAGGAGGAGGAGGAGGAGGAGGAGGAGGAGAGGGAGGAGGAGGAGGGGCCACCTGTGGTTGTGGCTCCTCGCGTTTCTCCGGCCTGCCTCTCTCCCCTCCCCCTCCTCCCTCTCTCCCTAAACCCCCCTCCCTCCTCCTCCGCCCGCCCATCCCCCCGAAATGGGACGGGACGAATTACAACCGACCAGTCCCAATTCCAACCGTTCGGAGCGAATTGCAAACATAAATGGGACCAATTACAACCATGGGATCTTCAGAAGTACTTCTTTCTTCTTCAGAAGTACTTCTTTCTTCTTCAGAAGTACTTCTTTCTTCTTCAGAAGTACTTCGATTCCTTACGATTCCTTATGCTTCCTTAGGATTCCTTAGGATCCTTAGGATTCCTTAGGGTCCTTGGGATTCCTTAGGGTCCTTAGGAATATTTGCGAATACATGGGAGTCCTGAAAAATCCTTAGGGGAAGAGGGCGCTTTGGGGGCCTTCTTGAGGTCTCTTTGGGCCACTCTTAAGGCCCTCTCGGGGCCTTCTTGGAGCCCTCCTGGGGCCCTCATTGACTTTTCTTGGCGCCCAAATAAGCCCTAGAAGGGCCAACTTTCGATGGCTGCAGGAGGACCAACTTTTGAGGTCAATATTACGGACACTACTACTACTTCGACCTACTGCTACGACTTCTGCTACGACTACTCCTGCGACATCTAATACTACTACTTCTACTCCTACTACTACGACCACTACTATTACTTCCTGCTTCTACTATTACGCCTACTGCTTTCAATGTTATTACTTCTACTGAAGCAACGCCGAATACTACAACTACAACAACAACGACTACTACTAGTACTGTTATTCCTGCTACCAGCACTACCACTTCTGGTACCATGGACTCTACTATACCCACTACTGGTAGTACTAGTACGAGTACTACTACTACTACTACTACTACTACTACTACTACTACTACTACTACTACTACTACTACTACTACTACTACTACTACTACTACTACTACTACTACTACTACTACTACTACTACTACTTATACTACTACTACTACTACTACTACTACTACTACTACTACTACTACTACTACTACTACTACTAATACTACTATAACTACTACTATTACTACTACTACTACTACTACTACTACTACTACTACTACTACTACTACTACT
>CAUYUJ010019891.1:146507-168730 GCA_963575745.1 Prorocentrum cordatum | reverse complement strand
GCTAAATCAAAGCGCATGCCGAGTGGGCGGCAGCGGGGTTGTTGGACAAATGCCCGCCATCATCCTTTGTAACAGCCCTCCTTTGGGCGGCGGCGGCGCGAAAGCTCCCAGTCGCGCAAATTTCCATATTGGAACGTCTACCTGTGATTTTGCACCGCCCCTTCTCCTTAGCTGCGCCGGTTCCGACACAACGACCTAAACGCGTCTTCCGTGTTGTTGACCTAGCGATTTGCTATGTTACGCTGCCACGGACGCCGAGAATCGCGCGAAAGCTCCCAGACGCAAGAATTTCCATAAGATTGGAACGTCTACCCGTGATTTTGCACGAACTCCTTCTCCCTAGCTGTGCCGTATCCGATTCAACGACCTATACGGTCTTCCGCGTTGTCGACCTAGTGATTTGCTAATTGTTGCGCTACAGCGGACGCCGAGAATCGCGCGAAAGCTCCCAGACGCACGAACTTCCATAACATTGGAACGTCTTCCCGCTATCTTACACCAGGTGATTGTGGCGTCGATGGCTGAGGTGTCGATGGCGCAGACGACGATGCCGATGATTTATCTGTCTCGCCCCCCCGAATCTGTTCAGTTCAGCGCCGCGCGACAAGGGGTGGGCGGCTGTCTGGGCGGCGGCAAGCTAGTCGCTAAACGCGAACTCGTTCTCCAGCCGAGCGGGCGGACACGCGCTGCGCATCAGCAAAAGAAAGCGGCTGAGAAGCCCATAAGCGAACAACCCTCGTCAAAAATAAACTGAGGGATTCTGTTTTCGGTGATTGTATGGCGAGCGCTATTCCAATGCTGACGCTAGATATCTGACGTGGGCGCAAGGGCTTCAAAAATCCGACGACCCCTCCGCAGCATTGAAGAACGCAGTTTCTAACAAGTGCCCGAGAAGATCGATCGTCGTGATTTCCATCTGCGTTTCTGTTTATTTTTGACGAGGCTTGGCCGCTTTACAAATCAGTGTTGACCCCAAATAGTAGGTTCTTGTATCATCTTAGCACCATCTGCGCGGCGCAATGTACATCGCGCTAAACTGCCGCGCGCGGCACCCAAGAAACTCGAGCACGGCTGCCGCGGAAGACGCGCGGGGCCGGCGGCGGCGGCGCGGCCGACGGCGGGGGGGAGGCACCGATCTACTTGGTCCTATCAGGGAGATATACTTCTGGACCCCCCCGCGGCAACCTGGCAGCCGCCCCTGGACCCCCCCGCGGCAACCTGGGGGCCGCCCGCTCGTCATGCGCTTTGATGCAGCGCGGCGAACACCGCAGTCACTTCGACATATTATTTGCACAACAACTACCCACCCTTGCCCACCAGGGTGTATTTTTTGCAAGGGATTATGGCCGGGTAGTTGTTGGTATTAACCAACAACTACCCGGCCGCCGCCCACTCGGATTGTATTTTGATAGTACGGCGGTCACCGACGTCACTTCGACATATTATTTGTACAACAACTACCCGCCCATGTCCACCGGGATGTATTTTTTGGCACGGATTATTGCCGGGTGCTTGGGTAGTTGCATTTTTCTGAAACAATAAGAAGGCCCCCCTTTTCCTTTCTTTTAAAATCTGCAACTACCCAAGTACCCGGCAATCATACGTGACAAAAAATACACTCCGGTGGACATGGGTGGGTAGTTGTTGTACAAATAATACGTCGAAGTGACGTCGGTGACCGCCGCACTATATAAAAATGCAATCCGAGCGGGCGGCGGCCGGGTAGTTGTTGGTTAATACCAACAACTACCCGGCCATAATCCTTCACAAAAAATACACCCTGGTGGGCAAGGGTGGGTAGTTGTTGTACAAATAATAAGTCGAAGTGACTGCGGTGTTCGCCGCGCTAAATCAAAGCGCACGCCGAGTGGGCGGCGGCGGGGTAGTTGGACAAATACCCGGCATCATCCTCTGCAACGACCCTCCTTTGGGCGGCGGCGGCGCGAAAGCTCCCAGCCGCGCAAATTTCCATAACATTGGAACGTCTACCTGTGATTTTGCACCGCCCCTTCTTCTTAGCTGCGCCGGTTCTGACACAACGACCTAAACGCGTCTTCCGTGTTGTTGACCTAGCGATTTGCTACTGTTACGCTGCCGCGGACGCCGAGAATCGCGCGAAAGCTCCCAGACGCAAGAATTTCCATAAGATTGGAACGTCTACCCGTGATTTTGCACGAACTCCTTCTCCCTAGCTGTGCCGTATCCGATTCAACGACCTATACGGTCTTCCGCGTTGTCGACCTAGCGATTTGCTAATTGTTACGCTACAGCGGACGCCGAGAATCGCGCGAAAGCTCCCAGACGCACGAACTTCCATAACAGTGGAACGTCTACCCGCTATCTTACACCAGGTGATTGTGGCGTCGATGGCTGAGGTGTCGATGGCGCAGACGACGATGCCGATGATTTATCTGTCTCGTCCCCCCGAATCTGTTCAGTTCAGCGCCGCGCGACAAGGGGTGGGCGGCTGTCTGGGCGGCGGCAAGCTAGTCGCTAAACGCAAACTAATTATCCAGCCGAGCGGGCGGACACGCGCTGCGCATTAGCGAAAGAAAGCGGCTTAGAAGCCTATAAGCGAACAACCCTCGTCAAAAATAAACTGAGGGATTCTGTTTTCGGTGATTGTATGGTCAGCGCTACGTTTCTTTTTTATTTTTTTTTTTTACTACTTTTATTTATATTTTTGTTTTCTGTACGCTGACGCTAGATATCTGACGTGGACGCAAGGGCTTTAAAAATCCGACGACCCCTCCGCAGCATTGAAGAACGCAATTTCTAGCGAGTGCCAGAGAAGATCGATCGTTGTGCTTTCCATCTGCGTTTCTGTTTATTTTTGACGAGGCTTGTAGGGAGTCCTTGGGATTCCTCTGGATTCATAGGGGCTCTGACGTATTCCTACAGATTCCGGAGGATTCGTATGCATCCCGAGAGTTTCCTAGAGATTCATAGGGTTTCCTAAAGATTCCTTGGAATTCCTAGGGGCTCATCTGATACCCTATGGGTTCGTAAGGATTCCTAAGAAGTCCTGGGGAGTCCTAGGGACTCCTATGGATGTTTAACGATTTCTATGGATTCTCAAGGATTCCTATGGGTTCCCAGGGATTCCTCAGGATTTCTGAGGATTCCTAAGGATTCGTATGTATTTCTGAGGATTCCTATGGGTTCCTAGGGTTTCCTTGGGATTCCGAAGGGCACTCCTATGGAGTCTTACGCGTCTCCTATGGATTCGTAATGGTTCCGATGGATTTTGATTCCACAGGGTTCCTCAGGATTCCGATGGATTCTTTGGGATTCTACGGCTTCCTGGGGATTCCTGAAGGTTCGTAAGGGTCCCCTGGGACTCCTAAGGATTCTTAGGGCCTTCTGAAGGTTCATGTGATTTCCCTCAGGGTCCCCCAGAAATTCCGACGGGCTCCGATGGATTAGTAGGGATTCCCAAGGATTCCCAAGGAATCCGAATGATTCCTTCCTAAGGATTCCTTAGGAGTCCAAGCGATTTGTTAATGGTTCTTAAGGTTTCCTCAGGATTCGGATTGGTACCAATAGATTCCCAGGGGGGACTAAGGAATTCCTTCGGATTCCTTCGGATCCCGATGGCTTCCTAAGACTTCCTACGGATTCGTAAGCATTCATAATAATGTCTAAGGCTTCCTGAGGACGCCTAGGGATTCCGATGTATCGCGAAGGCCTTCCGGCTGGTGCCGCCGACCCTGAATGGCGAGGACAACGACGACGACGACGAGCGCTCTCGGGGGCCTCTTGGGGATAGTTTGGGGGCCTCTTGGGAAGCTTTTTGGGGCCGCTTAGGAGCCTCGTGGGGGCCTCTTGGGGCTTCCCGGGGGTCTCGTGGGGGCTTCTTGGGGGGGGCTTCTTAGGGACCTCTGAGAGCCTCCTGAAAGCTTCTCAGGCCTACGAAATGTCCGTCCGGGTCCCCTGTCTGGACTCCTCCTTGGAGCCGTCTTGGGGGCCTGTTCCGCTATCTTGGAGGCCTCTTGGTCGGTCTTGGGACTCGCTTGGGTCGTTTTGGGGCTCTCTTGGAGGCCTCTTGGGCCATCTTGGGGCGGTCTTAGGGGCTTTTTGACTTGTCTTGGAGCGTCGGGAAGCTGGCAAGGCGAGAATGCCAAAATCTTTCCACAGTTTACGGGAAATCACTGATTTTTGCCCCTTGGGACCTTCTTGGAAGTTCTCTTGGAGGCCTCCTGGGGCGTTTTGGACACCTTTTGAGCCGTCTGGAGGCTACTTTGGCGATTTGGACCGATACTTCGGCGATTCGGGGCCCTCGAGGGCTGTCTTGGGAGCATCTTGGGGCAGTTTTGCCGCGTCCTGCGGCTTTTCTTGGCCGCCCAACCGCCCGAGGGGGAGTGGTATCTGCCCCGGGACCCCTCCCCCGGGACCCCTATCCCAGGACCCCTCCCCCAGGACCACCCCGCGGGGGCCTCACCCCCGGGAGCCCCCCCTCCCGCTGGCGGGGAAGGGATCAAAGGGAACTGGCTTCCCTTCGATTCAACTACAACGTTGCTCAGTTTCGCTATGGCTGGCGCGCTCGAGGAGGAGAACCCCGTGAAAGCGGGGGGAACGGCGACGGGCCTATAGTGAAATGTGGAGAAGAGAGCTGCGAAGGCGACGACGACGACGACCACGACCACGACGACGACGACGAGTCAAACGGAACAGCCTCTTCCACATGCCGACAGGGTCGGCGGATTGTTACGGATTGTTTCAGAGGGCAACAACATATGTAAATGTACGCGGTTTGTTTCCGCCGAGTTGCGTTTGAACGCGGAGGTTCGTGCACGCAAGACCGCGGAGGGCGTGCATGTACACATGTCGTTGCTCGCTCATTGTTTCTGATGCCTAAAGTTTCCCAAGGATTTCTAAGGACTCCTGAGGATTCATCAGGATTCCTATGGTTTGTAGGGGGTTTACGAAGGATTCCTTCGGGTTCCTCAGGATTCACCGGGATCCCTAGAGATTCCGAAGGGTTCGTCCAGATTCTTCCCTCAAAGATTCCTTCTCTGAGGAGTCTTGAGGAAATCCCGATGATTCCTGCGGATTCCCAAGGATCCCTAAGGAGTCTGAGCATTCCGATCGAGTCCTAAGGGTTCCTAAGGCGTCCTAGAGATTCCGAAGGATTGCCACGGAATCCTAAGGATTCCTAAGGCATTTTGAAGATTCTCTGGGATTCTTAAGGATTCCTGAGAGTACCTACGGATTCCGATGGATTTCTAAGGTTTCCGAAGGATTCCTAAGGATAACTCCAGATTCCCCAGGATTCATCCGGATTCCTAAGGGTTCCTACGGATCCCGAAGGATTCTTGTTACGGACTAGGGATTCCCAAGGGGTCCTAAGGATCCCGCAGGTTTCCTAAGGATTTCCAAATATGCTTAAGGATCCCGGAGGATTTCTACAGGTTCTCAAGATTGTTCCTCATGTCCTGAGATGGGTTTGTCGTCATTCCCCATATCCTAAGATGGGATTGCTGTTATTACTTTCACCGCGCCGGAAGGACACCCTCACGCCCCATCTCCCTCCACCTCTTCCGAATTCAATTACTCAGAATCCTTTACCCAGACTAACTCATCGCTCAGACTCACGCATCACTCAGACACACTCATCGCTCATTTTCATCCATCACCCAGATGTTCTCATCACTCAGACACACTCGTCATGAAACTGATGATGATGACGACGACGATGTTGCTGCTGATGCTGCTGCTGATGATGATGCTGATGATGATGCTGGTGATGATGATGATGATGCTGATGATGATAGTGATGATGATAGTAATGATGATGCTGATGATGATGATGCTGATGATGCTGATGATGCTGATGATGCTGATGATGCTGATGATGCTGATGATGCTGATGGTGATGATGATGATGATGATGATGATGATGATGATGATGATGATGATGATGATGATGATGATGATGATGGTGGCGGAGCAGATTCTGAGGATGTCTCGAGCGAGGCGCAGGCTTCAGCACCCCCAAAGGGGAGCCGCCAGGGGGTATCTCACTCCTCCGTTCGCGCCAAAATGGCGGGGATGTCTCGAGCGGTTTGCCTGTTTGTGCCCCCAACATTTTCCGCTTTCGGAGCAGATTTTGAGGACGTCTCGAGCGAGGCGCCCCCAAGGGGGAGCCGCCAGGGGGTGTCTCACTCCTCCGTTCGCGCCAATATGGTTGGGATGTCTCGAGCCCCTGGTGGCCCAGATTGCGAGGATGTCTCAAACGGTTTGCTTGTTTTGCTGGCCAGACTCGTGGGAGTGGATCCTCAGGATGCCACAGGAAGCTCCAGCAGGCTCCAGGAGGCCCCAGGCGGCCACACGAGGTCCCAGGAGGCACCAGGGGGCCACACGAGGCTTCAGGAGGCTCCAGGAGGCCCCAACAGGCTCCAGGAGGCCCCAAGAGGTTTGAGAATGCCGCAGGAAACACCAGGAGGCCACAGCAGGCCACAGGAAACGCCAGGAGGCACCAGGAGGCCCCGGAAGGCCCCACGAGGCCCCAGGAGCAGGAGGCCTCAGAAGGCCACAGGAGTGGCTCCAATCCCCGGCGTTACACACGTGTTTCTACAGATTGGGCTTCCCCTGGAGTGCGAATTTGCTGTGTTTCGGTATGCTTCTACAAAGTGTCCTTCCCCTGTGTATCCACATCCAGTGTTTCACATATGTTCCTATAGATCGGGCCTCCCCTGAGGCACGAATCCTTTGTGTTTTACACATATTCCTATAGATTGCCCCTCGCCTGTGGCTTCAATCCGAAGTGGTTTACGTCTGTTCCTGAAGGTTGGGCCTCTCCTGGGGCACGAATCCTCCCCAGGAGGCCCCATGAGGATCCAGGAGGCTCCTGGAGGCCACGCGAGGCCCCAGGATGCGAAGCTCCAAGAGGCCACAGGAGGCCCGAGGAGGCTCCAGGAGACCCGAGGAAGCCCCAGGAGGTTTCAAGAGGCCCCAGGAGGCCCCAGGCTCTTTCGCAGCGACGCGCTAATACTATTGAGACTCAGTCACACTCCAACTCATTCACAGTCAGATTCACTCCGAGACCGTCAATACTCAAGCCCGCTTCTATTCGAAAGCTCTTGCGCCTAGACGCTCACGGCGGACAGGTCCATGCCAATAGACGCATAATGTCGGCGGTGCGCCGTGGCACGAACCCCCCCCCCAGCACTACCGGGGGGGTTCGTGCACTACCGGGGGGTTTCGTGCAGCCCGCACCGGGTGCCGCCAGCGGCTTAGAACACCCCCCCCTTGCCGCTTTACCGGGGGGTTTCGTGCAGGCCGCTGCGTCTACCTGGGCTCCCCCCCCCCCTGTGGGAGTGGGGGGGTGGGAGTGGGGTGTGGGTTGGGGGGGGGGGGCAGGGGGGCGGCTGGGAAGGGTGGCTCCCTTTCGAAGTGTGGCGTGTGCTCGCCTTGTGTTCTCTATTCGCGTCTGCTCGCCTTTGTTCCGCCGCAGCCTCTCGTATTGTGGCTCGTGGCCACAATACGAGAGGCTGCGGCGCAACTCCCGAGAGCCGCTGTGGGGGGTCGACGGCACGGCCGCGTAGAGAAGAACAGTGCCGCCGTGTTCCGGCACGGCCCTGGGATGCAATGCCGCCGCCGTGTTCCGGCCCGTCCTGGTAAGATTCGCGCGTCGGGGCTGGGTTTCGCGCGTGCTGGGAGCGCGCCGCTTACGGAGGGGTTGCGTCCTTACCGGGGGGGTTCGTGCAGCCTACCAGAGGAGGTCGTGTTTACCGGGGGGTTTCGTGCAGGCTCGCACCGGGAATGGCGCCAGCTCGAAACCCCCCAGGAGAGATTACCGGGGGGGGGGTTCGCTCCGCACCGGGCACCGCCGACATATATGGGGAGCTCCAGGCAGCGAGGATTTTCTTTCACCGCGCCGGAAGGACACCTTCACACCTCACCTCCCTCTGCCTCTTCCTAACTCAGTTAGCCAGAATCACTTACACAGACTCATTCATCGCTCAGACTCACGCATCACTCAGACTCACGCATCGCTCAGATTCATCCACCGCCCAGATTTTCTCATCATTCAAGCACACATGATTTTGATGATGATGACGATAACGATGACGATGACGATGACGATGACGATGACGATGACGATGATGACGATGACGATGATGATGATGATGATGATGATGATGACGATGATGATGATGATGATGCTGATGATGATGCTGATGATGATGATGATGCTGATGATGCTGATGATGATGATGATGATGATGATGATGATGATGATGATGGTGATGGTGATGATGATGGTGGTGGTGATGATGATGATGCTGATGCTGATGCTGGTGCTGATGCTGATGCTGTCGCGCTGATGATGATGATGTTGATGCTGATGCTGATGCTGATGATGATGATGATGATGATGATGATGATGATGATGATGATGATGATGATGATGATGATGCTGCTGATGGAGCATATTTTGAGGATGTCTCGAGCGAGACGCGGGTTTTAGCACCCCCAAGGGGAGCCGCCAGGGGGTATCTCACTCCTCCGTTCGCGCCAAAATGGCGGGGTTGTCTCGAACGGTTTGCCTGTTTGTGCCCCAAACATCTTCCGTTTTCGGCGCAGATGTTGAGGACGTCTCGAGCGAGGCGCCCCCATGGGGGTTCCGGCAGGGGGTATCTCACTCCTCCATTCGCGCCAACATCGTTGGAATGTCTCGAGCGGTTTGGTTGTTTGTGTCCCCAACATCCTCCGCTGTCGAAACAGATTTGGAGGATGTCTCGAGCGAGGCGCTGGTTCTCGCACCCCTGGTGGCCCAGACTGCGAGGATGTCTCAAACGGTTTGCTTTTTTTGCTGGCCAGACTCGTGGGCGTGGATCCTCAGGATGGCACAGGAAGCTCCAGGAGGCCCCAGGAGGCCACATGAGGTCCCAGGAGGCTACAGAAGGCCACAGGAGGCTACAGAAGGCACCAGGAGGCCACAGGAGGCTCCAGGAGGCCCCTAGAGGTTCTAGAAGGCTCCAGGAAGCACCAGGAGGCCCGAGGAGGCCACAGGATGCCACAGGAGGCCACAGGAAACGCCAGGAGGCACCAGGAGGCCCCGGAAGGCCCCAGGAGCCCCTCGAGGCCCTAGGAGCAGGAGGCCTCAGAAGGCCATAGTAGTGGCTCCGATCCTCAGCGTTTTACATATGTGTTTATAGATAGGGCCTCCCCTGGAGTGCGAATCCTTTGCGTTTACGTATGTTTCTATCACGTGTCCTTCTCCTGTGTATCCGACTCCCCAGTGTTTTACAGATGTTCCTATAGATAAGGCCTCCCCTGGGGCACGAGTCCTTGGTATTTTACGCGCGTGTCTATAGATTGCCCCTCTCCTGAGGCTTCAATCCGAAGTGTTGTACGTCTGTTCCTATACTTTGGGCTTCTCCTGGGGCACGAATCCTCCCCGGGAGGCCACATGATCCAGGAGGCTCCTGGAGGCCCCAGGAGGCCACGCAAGGCCCCAGGAGGCCACAGGAAGCCCCAAGAGCCCCCAGGAGGCCCGAGGAGGCTCCAAGAGACCCGAGGAAGCCCTGGGAGGTTTGAAGAGGCCCCAGGAGGCTCCAGGCTCATGCGTGGAGACGCACTAATATTATTGAGACTCATTCACACTCCAACTCATTCACAGTCAGACTCACTCCGAGACCGTCAATACTCAAGCCCGCTTCTATTCGAAAGCTCATGCGCCTAGACACTCACGGCGGACAGGTCCATGCTAATAGACGCATATATGGGGAGCTCCAGGCAGTGAGTATTCAGGGTACCTACGGATTCCGAGGGATTCATAAGGAGTCCTAAGGATTCATCCGGATTCCTAAAAGGTTCCTTTGGATTCCGAAGGATGCTTAAATATTCCGGAGAATTCCGAAGGATTTCTAGGGATGCCTCAGGGTTCCTAAGGATTCCGAAGGACTCCTAAGGATTCCGAGAGATTCCGAAGGATTCCTAAGGATGCCTGAAGATTCTCAAAGATTTCGAAGGATTCCTGCGAATGCCAGTGTCTTGTCCCGTGTAAGGAGGAACATGGACAGGACAGAGTAGTGCAGGTCGGTTACTTTTTTTCTTGGAACGGCGAGAAGTTATTCTTCTTTGGGGGGGGCAAAGAACTAGTACACGGGGTGGTCAGGCAGGGCCCGCACCCCGAGGGGTGGAGGCCCGGGGCGGTGTGACAGGGATTGTACCATCATCTGTTTCTTTGTTCTTCTTATAATTGTAATAAAGACGAGAGTCAATGCAAATGGGGCTCAGCCAGAGCGCCAGGTTTTACAGGATATTGCAGGGCCAGGGGTGCACCGACCCGGGCCTGGGGGCAGGATCTTGCAGGGCCTGATTGGCCCGGGCCGGTAGACCTCCGATCTGATTGGCTATTTCTGTGGAGCCGCCAGTGCGGACCTTCTTCAACTCGTTGATGTGCAGGAGGTCTGACCTGGCGACTTCACAGGGTTTCCCCAACAGCTTTAGGTCGGGCACGTCCCTCTACAAGAGGAAAAGTCAAGAACCGACAGAAAAACTGGTTTTGGGACGATGCTGGATTTTTTTAATGTATTTTCTCAATATGTATTTGCATGTTGTTTGAGTATGTGTTTTGAGCTTTCTTCCACAATCCGCCTGTAGGAGGACGTGCCCGACCGAACCCCAGCTGCGGCCGCTGGTTCGTTGCCCGGCGCTCTTGCTGGGCGGCGGCCGCAGCGGCGGCTCTTTTGGGGGACCGGTGCCCGACACGGAGGATTTTGCGCCAGCAGACGACCAATGTGCGCACGGATTGCGCCCCCCCGCGACCAGAGTAGGCGTAGGGGGAGGAGGAGGAGGAGGGGGAGGAGGAGGAGGAGGAGGAGGAGGAGGAGGAGGAGGAGCAGGAGGAGGGAGGAGGAGGAACAGATGAGAGAAGGAGGAGGAGGAGGAGGAGGAATGGGAGGATGAGGAGGAAGAGGAGGAGGAGGAGGAGGAGGAGGAGGAGGGGAGGAACGGGAAGAGGGGAAGGAGGAGGAGGAGGACCACTGCAAACCCCAAACGCATCAAAGGTGTTAACTACCTATACGACCACCCTTCGGGTGATAAGGAGGTTCGTGGGGGGGGAACCAACGTCTCACTCGATCGATCTCACTATCGATCTCACTATCGATCTCAGTATCGGTCTCGCTCGATCGATCTCCCTCGATCCATCTCACAATCGATCTCACTCGATCTATCTCACAATTGATCTGACTAGTGATCTCACAATCGATCTCACAATCGATATCACATTCGGTCTCACTATCGATCTCACTATCGATAACACAACCGCTCTCACAATCAACGTCATCATCATCAACAACAACATCAACATCAACATTATCATCACCAACATCATCATAATCGGGACACCGTCCTCATCATCAACACCAACATTATCATCATCATCACGGTCATCAACATCATCGGGACACCACCATCATCATCATCACCATCATCACAATCATCATCATCATCATCATCATCACCACCATCATCATCATCATCATCATCAACATCACGTATCAACATCATCATCATCACACTCGGTCTCACTATCGGACTGTAATCACCGGGACACCATCATCATCACCAACATCATCACCATCATCAACATCATCATCAACATCATCGTCATCGGGACACCATCATCATCAACATCATCAACGTCTTCATCATCATCACCACCATCATCATCACCATCATCACCATCATCACCATCATCATCTCACAATCGATCTGACTATCGATCTCACAATCGATCTCACTATCGATCTCACAATCGATCTCACATTTGGTCTCACTATCGATATCACAGTCGATCTCACAATCGACGTCATCATCATCATAATCATCATCATGATCAACATCAACATCATCATCATCATCATCGCCATCATCAACATCATCATCATCATCATCATCATCACCATCATCATCATCATAATCATCATCATAACCATCATCAACATAATCGGGACACCGACGGGACACCGACGGGACACCGGCGGGACACCGCGCCGCACTGGCCGCCCGGAAGAGAAACATTTTGTCTGGCCGCGCCTCAGCAACACACGGGACACCAGCGGGACACCGGCGGGACACCGCGCAGCACGGGCCGCCCGGAAGAGAAACATTTGATCCGGCCGCGCCTCAGCCACAGGAGACTTCTCTCGCCCGCCCACGCAGCTTCGCCTCGCCCGCACGCACGGCACGCACGAACACGAAACCGAAATCGATTTCCCGGTAGGGGGGCTCTCCGTTCCACTTCGATCTCACCCCCTCACCTCCGACCATAAGCCTTCCCTCGAAGTTCCATCTGCGCACGTCCCTCCAATAATCTCTTTACAAGGATGGAAGTACCCCGTTGGACGTGTAAGTACTTTTTAGAGTCGTGCATCGTGCCAATGCGCCATTCTTGAGACTTCAACGCCGCGAATGACCTTCGGCGTTGCAGAAATAGCGTGCGATGTAGCGCCGCTGGTTCGCCTGTTCTCACATGCCACCCCCTCGCCTCGGGGATGGCGTGCACCGGGGAGGCCGTGGCGGGGGAATCGCGTGCGCAGACGAGGCCTTCGTAGCAGGATGGCGTGCGCGGACGGGGCCCTCGCCGGGGGATTCGTCTTACGGGGTAGCGTGCTTGCCGAATGCGTATCGATGTCGCAGGCCACGTTTGCAACGCAAGCCGTAACGTGATTGTTGATCCCGGATTGGTTCTCCTGAGTCGTGCCAGAAGGCCCTTTCTTGGACTACATCAATACGGATCCTTGAAGCGGCTACTGCATGTTAATACGAATGTGCTCGCTGACCTGGCGATCGCGACAGGAGTGCAGGGGACCAGCACGGGGGGGTCGAGGTGAGTTTCCCCCCTCCCGCATGCCGGGGAGGACGGGGGACAGGGGGGCGAGTCCCGGGCCCGTCCTGACTGCAGGGGAGGCGGGGGTGGGAAGGGGGAGGGGAGGGGGTCTGGCGGATTTGGCCAGACCCCTCCTCCAAACCGGCTGGGCCGAGCTTCGGGGAGGGGCTTGAGAGGGCTAGGTATCGCACACGCCGACGAAACCCCAAGGGGTCGGCGAACACCCCTTTGCTGCCCCCCTTTTTCGTCCGCCCCGAAGCCGAAGAGGGCCTGGCAAATGGAGTCCTCTCCCTCTCGAGTGCGGCGGCGACGACGACGGCGAAGTCGACGGCGGCGGCGACGGCGGCGACGACGGCGACCAGGTCCTTGTCGGGTCTCGGTTACCCCGCCGCCTCGGGCGGCAATGTGGCTGCATTTCTCCACGCCGACCAGCCCCTTGTCGGGTCTCGGTTGCCCCCACACCTCGGGAGTCAATCTGGTGGCACTTCCCCACGCTTGGGCACGCAGGACACGCCGCGCGCGTCGGGGGGGAAGGGGCCCCGCGCCCTTGCCGGGGCGACGGCGACAGTTTCGGCGGCGCCAACGACGCGGGTGGCGCCGACGACAGCGACGCCAGCGGCGCCAACGACGGCGCAGCGTTCGTGCGCGCGCGCACTGAGGCGCTGGCCACGGGTCCAACGCCCTGCTCGGCGCCATGGCAGCCATGGCCTGCGTCATGGCGCGCGCCGCGCGCCGCGCCCGCGCCTTGCCGCCGCCTCCTCGGCGCCGCCAGAGCCGCCGCTGGAGGCGTCGTCGTTTCGTGGCATTGTTCGGCCAGCTGCGAGCTGCACGGAGGCCTCGGCCTCTGGGTGGCCTCCAGGGGCCTCGGGCCTCTGCTCAAATGAACGACGAAAAAAAACGGGTCACATCTGCCGACGTTCGCGCGCAAGTTGCCCGCGTAAGGTCGCGCGCCAGCGCCCTCGTCTTCCACGTGGCGTGCCGCGCTTGTGGCCCGCGTGAGCCGCGGCGTAAGCTCGCTATGTCACCTCGCGTCAGGCTAGTTTTTCTCGTCGCTCCGATGAAGGCGAGCTGAGACAACGGAAGTTGGCCTCGGGCGGGCCCCTTTGTCGCCGCGGCGGGACGCAGCGGAAGCGTGGCGTCTCGGGGACCTCCAGAGGCCTGGACTCAGTGGAGAGAGAGGTAGAGGAGGTGGCCGAGGAGATGGGGAGGGGGGCGGGGGGGATGAAGAGGGAGAGGGAGGGAGGGATGGTTTCCTTCCCCGTCCTCCCTTTCTCCCTCCTCCCTCTCTCCCCGCCCTCCTCTCCCTCTTCCCTCCTCCCTGTCCTGTCCGCACCCCTCCTTTTTTTTTCTTCCTCGCCGCATGCCCCTTTCCATCCTTCGCCCTCGCCCTCCCCTCCCCGCCTCCCCCCGAAGGGAGCGCAAGAGGAGAGGTCCTGGACTCCTTGAGGGGCGTGCCCTTTTCCAGAAGCGAGGCTTCTCCGAGACCCCCCTACAGTGGAAACCCATGCCAAGAAGCACCCTGCTTGCCTCCAGGATGCCCCGGGTTTCTCGGGCTTCGACGGCTTCCCCATAGACAGCGTGTCGTTCCCATGCAAGATCAATGGACGTCCGGGGGTCCCAGGGTTGGATTTCTTGTGGAAGGTTTCTTGTGGCCGAGCTCCTACAGTCAACCCGCAGAGAAAGGATGGGCGACCTTCCCAAGGGTACCCTCGCATCCTTGCCTATTCGGTCTATCCTTGACCACTCTCGTTGGCCGCGCCCTGCTCGAAAAGCTTCGAAATGGGCGTTCAAGGGCCTTGCATCCTTATCGCGCATCCTTACTCTACGGGTTGATTGTACTGTACCCCGTGTCCGAGGAGGCCTCCCAGCCGTCCCCGAGGGGAAGGACGGCGCCCCCCAGGCGCCCCCCCCTCGTGTGGAGGCCCTTGCCCCCGCCGCAGACTTCTCCCCGTGCGCGCCGCGTCCAGAGGGCAAGATCGTTTGGGTGTGCTGTGTTGCACATGTACGCGTATGTGTACGGTTTTTCCGTCTTCCGGTTCTCGCCCTCGGTTGCTTCTTCGCTTCGCTTGTCTCTGTCTCCGCTCTGTAGTTTTCGCCACCCTTGTGGCCCCTTTTCCGCATCACACTTGCGACAGCAGGGCTTGCGCTACTTTTTCGACTTTACTGACGGCGCGCGGCTGACCGCGTCGCTCGCGAGCAAAAAATGTGTAGGGTAGGTTCGCGTCGTGTCGAACGGCGACGACCCCGCCGCCAGCGCTCAATTTTGAACGCCGCCTGCGACCCAGAATCGGTCGCTCTTGACCGAGCTGACGTTTCGGAAACGCCCGATCGGTCAAGGTTGAACGATCCCCGCGGTGTCAGAAACCAGCGCTAGGGTCGACACGACACGGACTTGCCGTATGTGAGTAGATATGCCTTGTGTAACCCCACCCCGCGCGACCTCCCAGGAGCTCACGAAGGTGGCGACAGTTTCACACCTCGCAGCCCCCAGGGAGCCGCGAGGTCTCAACCGGGTCCCCGTGTAGCTTCACCCCGCGCGACCTCCCAGAAGCCCACGGCAGTGACGACAGTTTCGCACTTCGCAGTCCCCATGGAGCCGCGAGGTCTGAATTGGGTCCTCGTGTAACTCCACTCCACCCCGCGCGATCTCCCAGGAACCCACGGCAGTGGCGACAGTTTCACTTTTCGCAGCACCCCTGGGAACCGCGAGGTGTTTCAACCAGGTCCCCGTGTAACTCCACCCCGCGCGATCTCCCGGGAGCCCACGGAAGTGGCGACAGACTCACACGTCGCAGCCCCCCAGGGGGCCGTGAGGTCTCAATTGGGTCCTTCTGTAATTCCACTACGCGCGACCTCCCAGGAGCCCACGAGAGAGGCGGAGCAGGAGGGAGGAGGTAGGAGGCATGAGAGAGGATGAGGGGGGGAAGGACGGGTGGCGCGACCACAGTGCTCTACAGAACATGAGAACCCGACACAAGAGGGTTTGGGTAAACAACGTTACCAGACAACCGGTTGGGCACTCTAACGCGTCCACCCCGTGCAGGAACGATGGTGGATGTATTCATGGATGCATATGTGTATAAATATGTGTGTATGTGTGTATGTTTGTCTGTCTGTCTGTCTGTCTGTCTGTCTGTCCGGATGCATGCACACATGCAATCATGTGTGCATGCATGTATGTATGATGGAGCGCGCGCGTGGGGCCCGATAGACTAAAAGGGGGCCCCAGCTTGAAGCTACCCCCCTCCCCCCTTCCTTGCTAAAGGGGGGGGGGGCTTCGGAAGCCCCCCCCCTCCCCTCCTTTTCGTGGTTCGGAAAGGGGGGGGGACTTCCAAGCTACCCCCCCCCCTCCCTCCCTTTAATTGAGCCGGGGTGAGCCACCCCCCCCCTTTGAAAGGGGGGGGGGGCTTCGGAAGCTACCCCCCCCTCCCCTTTTCCTGGGCGAAAGGGGGGGCGGCTCCAAGCTACCCCCTCCTCCTCCCTTTTAGTGGAGCTGGGGTGAGCCCCCCCCCCCCCCGTTTGAAAGGGGGGGGGGGCTTTGGAAGCCCTCCCCTCCCTCCCTTGGTGCAAAGGGGGGGGGGCTTGAGCTCCCCCCCCCTTCCCCCCTTTGGCCGCCCAGCTCCCGGAGCCATCGCCCTCCCTTTCGCCTCCATTTATTCCCGCCCCTCTCCTCCTCCTCTTCTTCCTTTTGCCTCCTCCTCTTCCTCGTCCTCCTCATCCTCCTCATAGTCATCATCATCGTCATCATCATCATCCATCATCATCATCATCATCATCAATCATCATCGCATCATCAGCATCAGCGTCAGCATCATCATCACTATCATCATCGCTCCCCGCGGTCCTTCCGTTCCGTTCCTCCTCGTCCTCCTCGGTTTTCTCCTCTTCTCCTCCATTTTTCCCTCCTCCTCCTCGTCTCTCCTCATCATCATCATCATCATCATCATCATCATCTCCTCTTCTTCTCTTCCTCCTCCTCCTCCTCGTGATCCTCCTCCTCCGTTTCCCCCATCCTCCTCCTCCTCCTCCCTCTCCTCCTCCTCCTCTTCCTCCTCCTCCTCCTCCTCCTTCTCCCTTCTCCTCCTCCTACTCCTCCTCCTTCCCCTACTCTCCTCCTCCTCCTCCTCCTCCTCCTCCTCTCTCCTCCTCCTCCTCCTCCTCCTCCAATTCTTTTCCCACCGCCTCATCACGTCCGTCACCCGAACTCGGCGCGCTCTTCTATCTGGGTCCGTTCCTCCTCCTCCTCCTCCTCCTACTCCTCCTCCTCCTCCTCCCCCCTCCGCCTCCCCCATCCTCCGCCTCCTCCTCCCCCAGCTGGACGCCGTCTTACACGAACACTGCCAAACCCGACGGGCTGGCGTCTTCCGAATTACACGTCGTGCAACTTTCGGGGGGGGATAGTATTTCCCCACATCCTAAGTGGGGTTCTTGCTTTCTCTGCACACCCTCCGCGCAGGATCTCTCGTCCTCCTCCCACTCCTCTGCTCCTCTTTGCTTCCTGCTCCGCATCATCATCACCATCACCATCACTCCCCACTCAGCATCATCATCATCATCACCATCAGCATCACCATCACCATCGCACGATCACTTACCATCATCGGCATCGAACGATCATCATCATCATCATCATCATCATCATCATCACTACTTGCTGACTCACCACTTCGTCCCCGTCATCATCACCACCATTTACCATCATAATCGCACGATCACTCTCCATCAGCACTCATCATCACCACCATCATCATCATCACGTCGTCATCATCACCACCACCACCATCATCATCATCATCACCATCAATCATATATCATCATCAAACACCGTCGTCATCATCCCATCACCATCATCCGCCAAGAGGGAGCCTCGTCTGTGAGTGAATTGGGAGGAAGTCTCAGGCGGGAGCCCCCTCCCTATGGGGCCCGCAGATCATGTTACTAATCCGAGCGGGTCATCGGATTCCTGTAACTGTCGTCACTTTTGGGCTCCTCGGGTCTGAATTTGGAGGAAGTATCAAGCGGGAGCCTCGTCTGTGAGTGAATTGCGAGGAAGTCTCAGGCGGGAGCCCCCTCCCTATGGGGCCTGCAAATCATGTTGCTAATCCGAGCGGGTCATCGGATTCCTGTAACTGTCGTCACTTTTGGGCTCCTCAGGTTTGAATTTGGAGGAAGTATCAGGCGCCTCGTTTGTCGGTGATTGTGAGGAAGTCTCAAGCGGGAGCCCCCTCCTTATGGGGCCCGCAGATCATGTTACTAATCCGAGCGGGTCATCGGATTCCTGTAACTGTCGTCACTTTTGGGCTCCTCAGGCCTGAATTTGGAAGAAGTATCAAGCGGGACCCTCGTCTGTGAGTGAATTGTAAGGACGCGTCAAGCGGGAGCCCCCTCCCTATGGGGCCCGCAGATCATGTTATTAATCCGAGCGGGTCATCGGATTCCTGTAACTGTCGTCACTTTTGGGCTCCCCAGGTCTGAATTTGGAGGAAGTATCAAGCGGGAGCCTCGTCTGTGAGTGAATTGTGAGGAAGTCTCAGGCGGGAGCCCCCTCCCTATGGGGCCCGTAGATCATGTTGTTAATCCGAGCGGGTCATCGGATTCCTGTAGCTGTCGTCACTTTTGGGTTCCTCAGGTTTGAATTTGGAGGAAGTATCAAGCGGGAGCCTCGTCTGTGAGTGAATTGTGAGGAAGTCTCAGGCGGGAGCCCCCTCCCTATGGGGCCCGCAGATCATGTTATTAATCCGAGCGGGTCATCGGATTCCTGTAACTGTCGTCATTGTTGGGCCCTTCAGGTTTGAATTTGGAGGAAGTATCAAGCGGGAACTTCGGCTGTGAGTGAATTGTGAGGAAGTCTCAAGCGGGAGCCCCCTCCCTATGGGGCCCGCAGATCATGTTATCAATCCAAGCGGGTCATCGGATTCGTGTAACCGTCGTCACTTTTGGGTTCCTCAGGTCTGAATTTGGAGGAAGTATCAGGCGGGAGCCTCGTTTGTCAGTGAATTGCGAGCAAGTCTCAGGCGGGAGCCCCCTCCCTATGGGGCCCGCAGATCATGTTACTAATCCGAGCGGGTCATCGGATTCCTGTAACTGTCGGCACTTTTGGGCTCCTCGGGTCTGAATTTGGAAGACGTATCAAGTGGGACCCTCGTCTGTGAGTGAATTGTGAGGACGCGTCAGGCGGGAGCCTTCCTATGGGTCCCGCAGCTCACGTGGTTCCTCCGGGTCATCCTCCGGCGCGCGTTTCCTCTGGGTCGTCCTCCGGCGCGTATCGGCTGGGACGCACGTCGTGCGCTTCCTCTGGGTCGTGTTCCGCACGAGGACGAGGAGGAGGAGGATTGCCAGGAAAAGGAGGAGGGATGATGCAGGACGAGACAGGAAAGCAGGAAGAGGAAGAGGCTGAGGGGAGGAAGGACGAGGAGGAAAAGGAGGAGGAAGAATGCCCGAGGAGGCCCCAGTAGGCCTCGGAAGGCCCAGAAGGCTCCAGGAGGCCCCAAGAGGCCCCAGGAGGCCCCAGGAGGCCCCAGGAGGGGGCAGGAGGCCTAAGGAGGAGGCAGGAGGAGGAGGAGGAGGAGGAGGGGGGGGGAGGAGGGGGGAAGAATATGGAAACGAGGAGGAGGAGGAGGAGGAGGAGGAGGAGGAGGAGGAGGAGGAGGAGGAGGAAGCGGATGAGGGAGAGGGAGAGGAGGAGGACAGGGGATGAGGAGGAGGAGGAGGAGAAGGGAGAGGGAGAGCAGGAGGAGGAGGCAGGAGGCAGGAGGGGCAGGGGGAATGGGGGGGAGGAAGCATAACGAGGGGGAGGGGGAGGAGGTGGAGGAGGCAAGAAGAGGAGGAAGAGGCAGGGGTTGAGGCAGGAGGAGGAGCAGACAGGAGGAGAACGAGGAGGCAAGAGTAGGTGGGAGAAGGGAAGGGGCAGGAGGATACCCCCATGCAAGCTAAAGAGATTCTCATGTGGGGTCCTTCCGTCGGAGTAATTTTCCCAACCCTCCTTGGTTGGGCATTCGTTTTGAATAGGGCAGTGTGGTCTCCACTTCCTCCTTCCCGTCCCGTCTCCCTCTTGCCTCCTCCTGTCTTGCTTGCGGGGGGCTGCGATCTGTGAAACTGTCGCCACTTTCGAGGCTTGCTGGGGGGCCCAGCACAGTGACGCCACGGGCGGACTCAAATTAGACCTCGCCATCCCTGGGGGGCTGCCATCTGTGAAACTGTCGCCACTTTCGAGGCCTCCCTGGGGGGCCAGCACAGTGACGCCACGGGCGGACCCAAATTAGACCTCGCCATCCCTGGGGGGCTGCGATCTGTGAAACTGTCGCCACTTTCGAGGCCTGCTGGGGGGCCCAGCACAGTGACGCCACGGGCGGACCCAAATTAGACCTCGCCATCCCTGTGGGGCTGCGATCTGTGAAACTGTCGCCACTTTCGAGGCCTGCTGGGGGGCCCAGCACAGTGACGCCACGGCGGACCCAAATTAGACCTCGCCATCCCTGGGGGGTTGCGATCTGTGAAACTGTCGCCACTTTCGAGGCCTGCTGGGGGGCCCAGCACAGTGACCCACGACGGGCGACCCAATGGACCTCGGCCACTCCCCTGGGTGCTTCGATCTGTGATCAGCGAAACTGTCGCACTTTCGATGCCTGCTGGGGGGCCCACACAGTGACGCACGGCGGACCAATTAGACCTCGCCATCCCTGGGGGGCTGCGATCTGTGAAACTGTCGCCACTTTCGAGGCCTGCTGGGGGGCCCAGCACAGTGACGCCACGGGCGGACCCAAATTAGACCTCGCCATCCCTGGGGGGCTGCGATCTGTGAAACTGTCGCCACTTTCGAGGCCTGCTGGGGGGCCCAGCACAGTGACGCCACGGGCGGACCCAAATTAGACCTCGCCATCCCTGGGGGGCTGCGATCTGTGAAACTGTCGCCACTTTCGAGGCCTGCTGGGGGGCCCAGCACAGAGGGCCACGCGGCGGACCCAAATTAGACCTCGCCATCCCTGGGGGGCTGCGATCTGTGAAACTGTCGCCACTTTCGAGGCCTGCTGGGGGGCCCAGCACAGTGACGCCACGGGCGGACCCAAATTAGACCTCGCCATCCCTGGGGGGCTGCGATCTGAGATCCCCGCTTTCGAAGTGGCTAGGGTTGCTCAGGGATTGCAACTAATCAGCTTTATCTAGTCCTTGTCCTGAAGCCAGTTTCCTGCGAGTCTCCCGAATTCCGTCTGCAGACATATGTAACCCTCGCTCCGTCATCGCCCCCCTTATAAAGTGTCCTAAACTATTTGCGCCCCGCGTTTGCGCAGGGGTTGGGTACGTCGCCAGGGTAATTTTTCGTTCCCGGGCGTTGGCACGGGACGAGTTGAATGATACACTTGCGTTGCAATCGATTGCAATCCATTGCATTGCAAACGATTCGATTGCAATCCATTGGATTGCAATCGATTGGATTGCAATCGGTTGAATTGCAATCGATTCAATCGATTGGATTGCAGGGGAGGGACAGGACGGAAGGGAGGGAGGGGAGGAGAGGGAGGGGAGGGAGGAGATGGAACGAAGGGTGTGGAGGGAGGGGAGGGAGCGGAGGGAGGTGGGGAGGGGGATTGCAGTGGAATGGAGTGCAATCGATTGCAAGCGATTCGATTGGGATTTTCGATCGTTGATCGTCGATCGTCGATCGTCCATCCTCGATCGTGGATTGTTCATTTTGGATCGTCGGCGAAAGGGAGGGCGGAGGCTCCGGGGGCTGGGCGGCCAAAGGGGGGAGGGGGGGGGGCTTCCAAGCCCCCCCCCTTTGGCACAAGGGGGGAGGGGGGGGGAGCTTCCAGCAGGCGTCTCCAAGGGAGGGGGGGGGTAGCTTCAGCACCCCCCTCCCTTTGGAAAGGGGGGTAGGGGAGGGGTAGCTTCCGGGGCGGCCAAAGGGGGGGGGGAGGTGGGTAGCTTCCAAGCACCCCCCCCCCCCTTTGCACGAAAGGGGGGGAGGGGGGGGGTAGCTTCCAGGCAGGGCAGCGCCAAGGGAGGGGGGGGGGTAGTTAAGAACCCCCCCCTTGAAAGGGGGGGAGGGGGGGTAGCTTCCGGGGAGGGCCCAAGGGGGGAGGGGGGGGGTAGCTGTAAGCCCCCCCCCTTGCAAAAAAAGGGGGGGAGGGGGGGGGGTGCTTCCAACAAGGACGGCTCAAGGGAGGGGGGGTAGCTTAAGCCTAGCCCCCCCTCCCCTTTGCTCGGGCCCTGCGGGCGCGCTCTCTTGTATGTATGTGTGTTCATGTATGCGCGCCTGTGTGTATGTATGTATGTATGTATGTATGTATGTATGTATGTACGTATGTATGTACGTATGTGTGCATGTGTTGCATGTATTGTGTATGCATTGTGTATATGTGCGTGTGTAGACATGTAC
>CAUYUJ010019891.1:139007-141507 GCA_963575745.1 Prorocentrum cordatum | reverse complement strand
ACCCAGGGGGCAGAGCGCTTCTGGCCCATGGGGAGGGAGCTCACGCAAGCCCCCCCCCCCCCCCCCCCCCTACATTTTGGCGCAGCAGTTCGCAAGACCATGCGGTTCCCCCACCCAGGGCAGCGTTTCGTAGCCCCATAGGGAGCTCCACCGAAGGCCCCAGTGGGGGTGTTCGCATGCGGTTCCCCCACCCAGGGCAGCGTTTCGTAGCCCCATAGGGAGCTCCACCGAAGGCCCGCCCCGGTGGAGCAGTCCGCATGCGGTTCCCCCATCCAAGGCAGCGCTTCGTGGCCCCATATGGAGCCCCACCGAAAGCGGCACCCACAACGCGTTACCAACAATTGCTTATGCCCGCGTCCTCTCCTCTCCTCCTCTCCTCCTCTCCTCCTCCTCCCCCTCCTCCTCCCTCCTCCTCCCTCTCCTCCCTCCTCTCTGCGTTTCACCCACCCATTACAGCGCTTCGTGGCTCCAGAGGGAGCTCCACCGAAGGCCCCAGTGGGGGTGTTCGCATGCGGTTCCCCCACCCAGGGCAGCGTTTCGTGGCCCCATAGGGAGCTCCACCGAAGGCCCCAGTGGGGGTGTTCGCATGCGGTTCCCCCACCCAGGGCAGCGTTTCGTGGCCCCATAGGGAGCTCCACCGAAGGGCCCCAGTGGGGGTGTTCGCATGCGGTTCCCCCACCCAGGGCAGCGTTTCGTAGCCCCATAGGGAGCTCCACCGAATGCCCCAGTGGGCGCTGTTCGCATGCGGTTTCCCCCACCCAGGGCAGCGTTTCGTGGCCCCATAGGGAGCTCCACCGAAGGCCCCAGTGGGGGTGTTCGCATGCGGTTCCCCCACCCAGGGCAGCGTTTCGTGGCCCCATAGGGAGCTCCACCGAAGGCCCCAGTGGGGGGGGTCGCATGCGGTTCCCCCACCCAGGGCAGCGTTTCGTAGCCCCATAGGGAGCTCCACCGAAGGCCCCAGTGGGGGTGTTCGCATGCGGTTCCCCCACCAGGGCAGCGTTTCGTGGCCCCATAGGGAGCTCCACCGAAGGCCCCAGTGGGGGTGTTCGCATGCGGTTCCCCCACCCAGGGCAGCGTTTCGTAGCCCCATAGGGAGCTCCACCGAAGGCCACAGTGGGGGTGTTCGCATGCGGTTCCCCCACCCAGGGCAGCGTTTCGTGGCCCCATAGGGAGCTCCACCGAAGGCCCCAGTGGGGGTGTCCACATGCGGTTCCCCCACCCAGGGCCGCGTTTCGTAGCCCCATAGGGAGCTCCACCGAAGGCCCCAGTGGGGGTGTCCACATGCGGTTCCCCCACCCAGGGCAGCGTTTCGTGGCCCCATAGGGAGCTCCACCGAAGGCCCCAGTGGGGGTGTCCACATGCGGGTCCCCCACCCAGGGCAGCGTTTCGTGGCCCCATAGGGAGCTCCACCGAAGGCCCCAGTGGGGGTGTCCACATGCGGTTCCCCCACCCAGGGCAGCGTTTCGTGGCCCCATAGGGAGCTCCACCGAAGGCCCCAGTGGGGGTGTCCACATGCGGTTCCCCCACCCAGGGCAGCGTTTCGTGGCCCCATAGGGAGCTCCACAGAAGGCCCCAGTGGGGGTGTCCACATGCGGTTCCCCCACCCAGGGCAGCGTTTCGTGGCCCCATAGGGAGCTCCACCGAAGGCCCCAGTGGGGGTGTCCACATGCGGTTCCCCCACCCAGGGCAGCGTTTCGAGGCCCCATAGGGAGCTCCACCGAAGGCCCCAGTGGGGGTGTCCACATGCGGTTCCCCCACCCAGGGCAGCGTTTCGTGGCCCCATAGGGAGCTCCACCGAAGGCCCCAGGGGGGGTGTCCACATGCGGTTCCCCCACCCAGGGCAGCGTTTCGTAGCCCCAGAGGGAGCTCCACCGAAGGCCCCAGTGGGGGTGTCCGCATGCGGTTCTCCCACCCAGGGCAGCGTTTCGTAGCCCCAGAGGGAGCTCCACCGAAGGCCCCAGAGGGGGTGTCCACATGCGGTTCCCCCACCCAGGGCAGCGTTTCGTAGCCCCATAGGGAGCTCCACCGGAAGGCCCGTGGGGGGTTCGCATGCGGTGCCCCAACCCAGGGAAGCGTTTCGTGGCACCCATAGGGGAGCTCACCGAAGGACCGAGTGGGTTGTTTCGCATGCGGTTCCCCCAAACCCAGTGCAGCGCTTTCGTGGCCCCCATAGGGAGCTCCACCGAAGGCCCCAGTGGCTGCTCTCGCATGCGGTTCCCCCACCCAGGGCAGCGTTTCGTGGCCCCATAGGGAGCTCAACCGGAGGCCCCAGTGGCTGCTCTCGCATGCGGTTCCCCCACCCAGGGCAGCGCTTCGTGGCCCCATGGGGAGCTCCACCGAAAGCCCCCGTGGCGCAGTTAGCATGCGCTTCCCCCACCCAGGGCAGCGTTTCGTGGCACCATAGGGAGCTCCACCGAAGGCCCCAGTGGCGCAGTTCGCATGCGGTTCCCCCACCCAGGGCAGCGTTTCGTGGCCCCATAGGGAGCTCCACCGAAGGCCC